>LZPO01108379.1:0-38763 GCA_001675575.1 Neotoma lepida | reverse complement strand
TGCCGAACCAGTTTCCGGCACAAAGGGCGCCATTGCTTCCCTGGAGAACCAGTTTCCGGCACTAGAGGGTGCCAGTGCTTTCCTGGAGAACCAGTTTCCGGCACTAGAGGGCGCCATTGCTTTTTTGCAGAACCAGTGTCCAGCAGTGTAGGGCGCCAGTGCTTTCCTGCAGAAGCAGTTTCTGGCTCTAGAGAGTGACGTTGTTTTCCTGCAGAACCAGTTTCCGGCACTAGAGTGCGCCATTGCTTTCCTTTTTAAGCAGTTTCTGGCACTGGAGGGTGCCAGTGCTTCCCTACAGAAAGTTTCCTGTACTAGAGGGCGCGGTTGCTTCCCTGCAGTACTAGTTTCCTTCACTGGAGTGCTCCAGTGCTTTCCTGCAGAATCAGTTTCCGGCACTAGAGCGCTCCAATTCCTTCCTGGAGAACCAGTTTCCGGCACTAGAGGGCGCCAGTGCTTTCCTGCAGAACCAGTTTCTGGCACTAGAGGGCTTCAATTCTTTCCTGGAGAAGCAGTTTCTGGCACTGGAGGGCACCACTGCTTTCCTGCAGAACAAGTTTCTGGCACGACAGGGCACCAGTGCTTCCCTGCAGTACTAGTTTCTTGCACTAGAGTGCTCCAGTGCTTTCTTGCAGAACCAGTTTCTGGCAATAGAGGGTGCCAGTACTTCCCTGCAGTACCAGTTTCCGGCACTAGAGTGCGCCATTGCTTTCCTGGTGAAGCAGTTTTGGCACTGGAGGGCGCCAGTGCTTTTCTGCAGAACGAGTTTCCGGCACTAGAGGTCGCCGTTGCTTCCCTGCAGTACTAGTTTCCTTTACTCTAGTGCTCCAGTGCTTTCCTCCAGAACCAGTTTCCGGCACTAGAGGGCTCCAATTCTTTCCTGGAGAACCAGTTTCCGGCACTAGAGGGCGCCAGTGCTTTCCTGCAGAACCAGTTTCCGGCACTAAAGGGAGCCAGTGCTTCACTGCAAAACCAGTTTCCGGCACTAGACGGTGCCAGTGCTTTTCTGCAGAACCAGTTTCCAGCAGTAGAGGGCTCCAGTGCTTTCCTGCAGAACCAGTTTCCGGCACTAGAGAGCGCCAGTGCTTTCCTGGAGAACAAGTTTCCGGCACTAGAGGGCGCCAGTGGTTTCCTGCAGAACCAGTTTCTGGCACTAGAGGGCGCCAGTGCTTCCCTGCAGAAACAGTTTCTGTCAGTAGAGTGCTCCAGTGCTTTCTTGCAGAACCAGTTTTCGGCAGTATATTGTGCCAGTGCTTTCTTGCAGAATCAGTTTCCGGCACTCGAGGGTGCCAGTGCTTTCCTGTAACCAGTTTCCGGCACTAGAGGCCTCCAGTGCTTTCCTCCAGAACCAGTTTCCGGCACTAGAGGGCTCCCTTGCTCTCCTGCAGAATCAGTTTCTGGCTCTAAAGGGTGCCCGTTCTTTCCTGCAGAACCAGTTTCCGGCAGTAGAGGGCGCCAGTGCTTTCCTGCAGAACCAGTTTCCGGCTCTAGAGGGCGCCATTGCTTTCCTGCAGAACCAGTTTCCGGCACTGGAGTGCGCCATTGCTTTCCTGGTGAAGCAGTTTCTGGCACTGGAGGGTGCCACTGCTTTCCTGCAGAACGAGTTTCTGGCACTAGAGGGCGCCAGTGCTTCCCTCCAGTACTAGTTTCCTGCACTAGACTGCTCCAGTTCTTTCTTGCAAAACCAGTTTCCGGCACTAGATGGAGCCAGTGCTTCCCTGCAAAACCAGTTTCCGGCACTAGACAGCACCAGTGCTTTCCTGCAGAACCAGTTTCCGTCACTAGACAGCACCAGTGCTTTCCTGCATAACCAGTTTCCGGCACTAGAGGTTGCCAGTGCTTTCCTGCACAACCAGTTTCTGGCACTAGTGAGTGCCAGTGCTTTCCTGGAGAACAAGTTTCTGGCACTAGAGTGCTCCAGTGCTTTCTTGCAGAACCAGTTTTTGGCATTAGAGGGCGCCAGTGCTTTCTTGCAGAACCAGTTTCTGGCACTAGAGGGCACAGGTGCCCTCCTGCAGAACCAGTTTCCGGCACTAGAGGGCTCCAGTGATTTCCTGCAGAAGCGGTTTCCAGGACTAGATGGCTCCAGTGATATCCTGCAGAAAGTTTCCGGTCCTAAAGGGCGCCAGTGCCCTCCTGCAGAACCAGTTTCCGGCACTAGAGTGTGCCAGTGCTTTCCTGCAGAACCTGTTTCTGGCACTAGAGCGTGACATTGCTTTCCTTCAGAACCAGTTTCCGGCACTAGATTGCGCCACTGCTTTCCTTGAGAATAAGTTTTTGGCACTAGAGGGCGCCAGCGCTTTCCTGCAGAACCAGTTTCCAGCACTAGAGGGTGCCAATACTTTCCTGCAGAACCAGTTTCCGGCACTAGGGGGCGAAAGTGCTTTCCTGTAGAATCCGTTTCCGACACTAGAGTGCGCCAGTGCTTTCCTGCAGCACCAGTTTCCGGCATTAGAGGGTGCCAGTGCTTCCCTGCAAACCAGTTTCTGGCACTAGAGGGCTCCAAGGCTTTTGTATAGCACCAATTTCCGGCACTTGATGACTCCAGTGCTTTCCTGCAGAACCAGTTTTCGGTACTAGAGTGCGCAATTCCCTCCCCCACAGAGACACACTTCCTCCAAGAAGGCCACACATACTCCAGCACGGCCACACCTCCTAATAGTGCCATTCCTTTTTCAGGGGGTATTTTCTTTCAAATTACCACATTCTACTCCCTGGCCCTACAATGCTTGTAGCCATATCATAATGCAAAACTGCATTCAGTCCAATTTTAAAACTCTTCATATTCTATAACAGTCTGAACCTTATTTAAGTCCAAAATTCAAGGTCTCTTCTGCAATTCATGCAGATTGTGATCCTCTATAAATTTAAAATAAAAAAACTGACTGTATATTTCCATATAATGACAGAATGTACATTATCATGCCAAAACATAGGGAAGGGAACATAGTGAGGAAATACTGGACAAAAGCAAGAATGGAAACCAGCTGAGCAAACTCCAAATTCTGCTTCTCTATGTCTAACATCAAGATGCTCTTCAGATCTATATCCCCTTTTAGCTTTGTTGAATGTAACATAGTTCATTTCCATCAGCTGGTTCAACTCCCTGTTAGCAGCTTTCCTCAGCAGGTATCCCACAACTCTGGTATCTCTAACATCTTGGGATCTGCATGGCAATCCAGGCTTCAACTTCAAAGATTCACACTATGGACTCACTGGGCCTTCATTCAGGGACACCCCCCGAAGCAGGCCTGACCTCATTGGTTTTCTTTAGTCATGCAGGGAGATTCCATAATGCCTTTCTTCTATGCTTAACTCTACAGCCACAATCACATGGTCAAATCTGCCAAGTTATGCAGGGTGAGGGTGGTGCTGAAATGTTGCCCACTCAATAGCTTACATCTTCACTAGCTTTCTGTTTTCCTTCACTGCCTAAGCTTGTCCTTGAACTTGTTCTGGAGACCAGTCTGGCCTCAAACGCAGAGATCTGCCAGCCTCTGCCTCTGGAATTCTGGGATTAAAGGCATGCACCACCACATCCAGCTATAAGCTTTTTTAAAATCTTCTTTTTCACAAGTTAGATGAGTGGGATCTTGCCCTAAGGTCACCACTCCCTTTATTCCACTTCTTAATCCATTTATCTCCTTGAGCACAAAATTTAACTATATTCAACTTCCTGGTACCTCTGTTGTCCTCAAAATTTATGTTCTGTAAAAAACTGTGTTTTTACTTACTCAGTTTGCTCCTTTTCAATATAAATCTTCATGAGTGTCACCTCTTTTAATCAAGAGACAGAGTCTATACTAGGCTGTGTTGAGATTTCCTCTGCCACTGTAATTAATCCAAAACTTCATTTTGGCCTCAGGCAGCATTTTCAGACAAGCACAAAAGGCAGCCACTTTCTTCACTAAAATAGCACAAGAACAATCTTTAGGCAGCATCTAAAATTCTTCTCCTCTGAAACAACTTGAGCCTGCCCCTCAACAGTTCAAATACCTCTTAGAACCATTGTCTTCCATGTCTTACTAGGATGGTACATTAAGCAGTGCTTCAAGCAGTCCACTGCTTTCTAGGCCCAAAGTACCAAAGCCCAAATTCCTCCAAACAAAAGCATGGTCAGGCCTATCATAGCAGTGCTCCAGTTCCTGGTACCAACTTGTCTTAGTTAAAGTTTCTATTGCTGTGAAGGGATACCATGACCACAGGACTCATATGAATGAAAACATTTAATTGGGGTGGCTCATTTATGATTGAGAAGTTCAGTCCATTATCATCATGGTGCAACATGGTGGCATGCAGGCAGACATGGTGCTGAAGAAGTATCTGTGAGTTCTATACCTTACAGGCAACAGGAAGTTGTCTTTGACACTGAGAGTACCTTGAGCATAGCTGACTTCAAAGCCCACCCTTGTAGCAAGAATCCTAATTGGTCTTAATGAAAACTAGGAGCCAGATATTGAGGTAAATGCTGAAAGATCAGAAAAACTAAGGAACAAGCCACAGCCAACTCTCACCTCACCAATTCCTCAGATGAAAAGGAACTTTCCTCCCACCTTATATTCCTTTCTCCACCCTTCCATCTCACTTTCTGTCTCAATCTCTCTAGTGCTGGGATTAAAGGCATATGTGCCTCTCAAGTACTTGCAGCAAAGGCATAAGATCCCAAGTGTTGGGATTAAAGGTGTATGGCACCACTGCTTGACCTCTCTGGCTAACTAGTGGCTGGCTTTGCAGTCTGATCTTCAGGCAAACTTTATTTGCTAAAGCATATACAAAGTATCACCACATTTCCACTTTTTTGTCTAAAATAAACACTAGTTATCGAATATAAGAAAAACTATATACAGTAAATACAATAACTATATAATATATACAGGCAATAATTACATCAATAATGTCTAGTCCATTAACATTTGACAAATTCAGAGGAAGCAATCCATTATTTATCCTATTTTAGTGAGTTCAAAGTGTTGTACCTAATTCACTTTCCATCCTAACTTGTATTACCAACCAAAAACTATCTTGTGATGTCTCTCAAACACACATTTTTCATGTCTTTAGTGAGTTTCTTTTCTGAATTTGCTAACAAGGAAAACTATAACTATCTAGTCTCCAACTCTAGAAACCTGAGCAAGCAAAAAATTCCAAAAATTGTGAGAAATGACAAATAGTTGGCTGCCTGGAGAGTCACTCAAGGTTCCTCTGCAAAGTGGGGGCATTCATCTTCATCCTACAGGACTAGCACATCTGACAGACTTTTCTGTGAAGCAGGATTTTATGAAGGGCTTTCCTACCTTGTCTTGGCTAAGTTCAGCAGTCCTTTCTTTGTGTCCTGCTTGTCCCATTTGGACAGCATACTGTCAGCAGTCAAGGCAAGGACACTTTCTTGCTTAGTGGCTACCTTTTGCCAAAAAGAAAGTAAACTCTATGTGGAGTTCCTTTGATGCCCATCATCTTCCCTAAAGTAGATTGGTACTGTCAGGAGCAGACATGTCTCACTGTCATTAAAAAAAAAAAAGAACCTATGTTATTAAAACACCTTAAATGCCATATTCTGTACATCTCTGAAGTGTTTGAAGATGACCTGTCTATCTAAAATATAGCTGTATGACCTTGAAAACATACCTAACATGACTACAAGTTTGATTGTAATGACTGCTAACTTGCATTTCTTTATATACTATTTAGTTTGTAATAATAACTTTCAAGGACTAGAAATTTGAATTACATTGTCAAATGAGTTGTATAGGTACAATATCTTGAACAAGATTAGAAATATATGTACAGAATGTTCTAACAGAAATAATCTCAACTTTGTATCAATATACAAAGATCCCTAACAATGTAAAATATTTAAAACAAGTAGTTGCTTTTTAAAAGTACATTCACTAATCTACACTTTTATCCTACCATATCTATATTCTCCCTTTTTTCATCAGAATAGATTCAATAATCTACCCTTTTTTCCTGTCATTTCTTTATCTTTTTTTAGAGCAGATTCAATAATCTACCCCTCTATACTATTATATCTGTATCTTTTAGAGTAGATTCAATAATCTTCCCTTTTCCCCTATCCTATCTGTTATCGGATGCTGTTGGTACTTCATAGTTCTCTAAACTATGTTCTATGTGCTTTGAGTATTGTATGGGGTACAGCAAGTGGAATTATTGCATTATTCTTAATGTATTTGGTTGTTCACAGAACTCAATACACTCTTCTGGATGCTATTGGAACTGCATGGTGCTCTCTTTCCTTCTTTTCAGTGTACTATGTACTGCATGGGATTCCATTGCACTCTTCTGGTCACCTTCAGTACTATATGGGATACCCTTGCTTTCTTCTGGGTGACTTGGGTATTGCATGACTTCCACCTGCCACTTGTGGAAAGTTTTGGTACTTTAAAACACACCTATTTCCCTCTCCTGGATGTATTAGTTACTGCATTGATATACATTTCCCTCATCTGGGTGCTTTTTGTAGGGCATGGTATGTGTAACACACTTCTGGATAATTTTGGTACTGTATTGGGATCTGCCTGGCGGTCCAAGCCACCTCCTGGATACATTAACCATTGCAAAGGCATCTATCACCCTCTTCTGGATATTGCGATATCATAATGAATCTACTGACCTCTGAATTCTTTGGGTAGTTTGTGTGGCTTCTTCACCTTCTTTTGTGTGATTTGGGTATGGCATGTCTATCTATGTACTTGTTTCAACACTGATTATGACATCAAGTAGGAAGCAATTGCCCTCTTAGCTATGCTTTACATGCTGAGATAGTATCTCTTACATTCTTATAGATTATTTGGGTACTGCTTGGGATCTGTCTTAATTAGGGTTTCTATTGCTGTAAAGAGACACTAAGACCAAGGAAACTCTTATAAATGAAGACACTTAGTTGGGTATGGCTTACAGTTTCATAGTTTGGGGACATTTTCTTCATAGCTATGTGCAGGTAAACATGGTGCTGAAGAAGAAGCTGAGAGTTCTACATCTTGATCTATAGGCAGCAGAAATAACTGTGTGCCATAATAGGCTTAGTTTAAGAATAGGAGACCTCAAAGCCTACACCCAGAATGACATACTTCCTCTAACAAGGCCACACCTAATCTAATAAAGCCACACATCCTAATAGTGCCACTTCTCATGGGGACCATTTTCTTACAAATCACCACAGGATCTGAATGAAGGATATATAGCCATATTCAGGATGTTTAGGGTGCTACAAAGGGAATCTATTGCCTTCTTCATAGTGTTTGTGGCTTTGGATACTTGATGGGGATATTGGTGTGGGATCTATTGCTCTATTTTTTTATGCTTTTGGCCCTGTAAGAGGATCTGTCACCATCTTTTGGATGCTTTAGATACTGCTTGGAGCTCTATAATCCTTTTCTGAAAGATTTAGCTACTGTAATATAGATCTATCACCCTCTTATGGATGTTTTGAGTACCACATAGGGATTCACCATCCACTTCTTGGTTCTTTGGGAGCTATAAAACCATCTATTTGGAAATGTAAGGCAAATAACCTTGGTGATTTGGTAACAGCATGGGGATCTATAGGTCTCTTTTGGATGCTTTGGACATTGTGTAAACATCCAATGCACTCTTCATGGTGGTTTGGAAGCTGCATAGGGATCTACATTTGTAATCATCAACCTCTTCTGGATTCTTTGGGAACTGGATTGAGATTTATGACATTCTTCTCCATGCTTCAAGAACTGCATTTGTATCTGCATAGCCTTTTATCGTCTCCTTCTGGATGATCAGGGTACTGAACCAGCATCTGTCACTGTCTCCTTGATATTTTGTATACTGTGTGCTGACCATAATGGAAGTCTATCATCATCTACAGGATTCTATGGGGTACTGCTGTTATTTATTAAGCAGTGCTGTTTATGATACCAGAGAAGTCACAAGGCACAACCAAACCCATTATAAAAGTTTATTAAGGGAAGGGAATAGAATGGGCATGCATAGGCCTATGAAATGACCACGCAGGAAGAGAGAGAAGGAATAGGTAGAATCCACTCTTTTTTATATTTTTTCCTTCTTTTTTGCATCTTATTATTATTATTATTATTATTAAAACATTCAATGTACAACTGCAGGAGAGATAATATACAGATCTCTTGAACATAAATAGAGGTACAAATTTCACTATTAGAATCCACTTTTATAGGTCCCCTACACATGCGCATATGGGCTTACATAGCTATGCCATGCATGCTCATAGATTATGTGATCACAATGTGTGCAGATTATGTGATCATGCACATACGATATAAGGCCCTAGGATGACTAAGCATCTTGCCTGGCTACTAGACAGTGCATGCATGGTCATGTAGCTAGGGGATTGGCTAGGAATTCTAACATTCCAGATACTTTGTTCTTATAAAAACTGGCAGGTGAATGGGTATTGGGGCGCCATGTCTCCCAAAACTGCTTCCAGCTTACTTGGTGGGCATTGGTTAACTTTTAGGGGTAGGGAAAAGGGCTTTTGAGATAACCAGACGTCCTGAGGTAGTTGGTTATCCTCCACTGCTTTGGGAATTGTCCATCACCTTCTGCTGCTTTGGGCTCTGTGGAATCATCTGTTGCCATTTGGATCTGACTGTTTGGGTCTGACAAGGTGCTAGGAAGGCAGAAGAGGAATGTCAGAAAAAAGTTTACTGGGGCGGGGTCCCTGAGGTGTCCCAGGGTTCTATCATAGTCTTTTGGTCACTGACAGTATAACATAAGAATCTATAGTGCTCCTCTGGATGCTTTGGATAGTACATGGGATTTATCACCCTTTACTTGATGTGGATGGTGTTGAATGGAAAGGAATTTCCCTGTTCTTTATGTTTTGCATACTGTGCCACATACTGACATTTTTTTCCTCTGAAACCTCTTTATTCCCATAGTTCATCAAATCACATTCAGCACTGCCCTCTTGTGAGAGTCCATTTTCAGATTCCTTGTGGCTTTACCCAGCAGGTCTGCATAGAAAGGTTGATTCAACCATGGGCCTGAGTGCAGGTGTCTGAAATGGTCTGCACTTGGCTGTGCTTGGGGGGAGGTCTTTTTCTCCACCCCTTGGCATTTCTAGAAACATCCTAGGGCAAAGATAGTCGGGGCTGGGTGAAATAGATTCCAGGCCCTCTCGAGGTTATCCTGTATTTCTATCTTTTCTCCACACTCTAAAATCCTTCTATCTAATATTTCCTGCTACTCTCACTCAAGAAAACTCTGGGGGAACTGTGGGGTTGGTGAGTAGACACCCCACACTCTCTTTCATGTTCCTATTAGTATGGCCTATTAAGCAGTGCTTACAGCATTCCACCACTTTCCTAACCCAAAATACCAAAGTCCATAACACTTCAAACAAAAACATGGTCTTGCCTATTACAGCAGTGCCCCAGTCCCTGGAAGCAATTTCAGTCTTAGTTTGAGTTTTTATTGCAGTAGAGAGACACCATGACCACAGCAACTCATAAAATAAAAGCATTTAATTGGAGTGGATCATTTACAGTTTCAGACCATTATCATCATGGCAGGGCTCATGGTGGCATGCAGGCAGACATAGTGCCGGAGAAGTAGCTGGAAACAGGAAGTCAAACCATGGACTTAATGGATTTGGTCTTTAATTTTCTTTTGGTAACTGTTGCTGTCTACATGCTGAGTTTTACAGTGAAAGATATTTTCACTGGTGGAGTGAGCTGCCAGTCTTTGGGACTACTAAGGTCTGTGGCCCCATTATATTGACTGAGTCAAATTGTGGATGCATCCTGTTCTAAAGAGTTATGGTTGGTCTTAAGGACCATTATTTTTACTGAATTTATACATAATTGATCATATAGTTTAATATACATGGTCCTAATACAATCAGATGAGAATTAAAGACCCAGACAGTGATGCTATCAAAGTAGTTAGCCAGTCAGACCAAGAGAACAGAGACTGGTATCAATTATTTGATTTATGTCTTTGTTTCTGTTCTTTTGAGTTTTTTCCAACCAAGGCAATATTTTAATTACTCATGATCTATTAGCATAGAAACAAATTTCTCCCAAAGCCATACATAACCCCCTTATCTCATGAGATGTAAGTCTAAAGCTCTCTGATTTGGTAGGACTGTTTTTGCAAGTGAATCTGTTGTTTTAATTTAGAAATGGAAACTTTTAATACCTCTAGGTCCTGATCAATCTATCTACTTAGTTTCTTAGTTTTTGTCTCCTATAATGAAGGCTTATGTGTCTATGGTTGTAGAGGTAGCCATGCCAGCTCTAACCAGGAATGGGATGAGGATAGGTACAGCTCCTTTTTTCTTTGTAGTTCAGGGTCCATATTAAAATGTAAATTTTCTCCATTATATATATCATCAGAAGAGGCACATTTAGTCAAAACATTAGTACATACCCACTAAGTAGTCTCAGAAGCCCTGTAATATTGCTGTTGTCCAGATGAGTTAACCCANAAGGCAGAATAGCAGGCATCAGAATAAGGGGGAGTTTCTAATTTAAATGTTTTGGGTATTAGATAAGTTTTAGCCCTTCATAAGTCCTCCCATGTTAATTGGGGATGCCTCCAGTCACAATATGTTTTGTTAGTCAAAGGGCTGACAGAAAGTTTGCTTAGTTCCTATTTCTATATAGGATGAGGGCCAGGGGTCTAAACATAACCACCAATCATGGTCCACTTCTGGCTCAGAATGATTAACTCTATCCCTAAGGTCCCTTCCTGTGACAGTCTAATCCCTATGTATTCCCTGTTTTTCAAAGGCTAGAGTCTTTCTTAAGGGATTTTCCAGGAAGCCTCTATTTTATAACCCCACTGTTTTTTGCAAAGGAAACTCCCTTGTTCTTGGCAATTATGGGGCAAAGCCACAGGGCATGAATAGAACTGAAAACCTTTTATTTTTATTTGCTTTATTTATTTTACATTCCAACCTCACTTTCCCTTCCTCCTCTCCTCTTTTTCCCCACACCAACCCTCTCTGTCCTCCATCAACTCTTCTTCTGTTTCTCTTCAGAAAGGGGCAGACCTCCCAATGAGTATCAACAAAGAATGGCACATCAAGTTGCAGTAAGAATAAACCCCTCCTTTATATTAAGGCTGGGCAAGGTAATTCAGTATAAGGAATAGATTCCCAAGAGCCAGTCAAAGTATTAGGAACAGCTCTTGCTCCCACTGTTAGGAGTCCCACAAGTAGACAATGCTACACAATTGTCACATATATGTAGAGGCCCTAGTTCAGCCCCAGACAGGCTCCCTGGTTGTTGATTCAGACTATGTGAGTTCTTATGAACCCAGGTTGGTTGTTTCTGTGAGTTTTCTTGTAATGTCCTTGACACCTCTGGCTCGTACAATCCTCCCTCCCTCTCTTCAGAAGGATTGCCCAAGTTTGGCCTAATGTTTGGCTGTGAGTCTCTGTATCTGTTCCCATCATTTACTGGATGAAGGCTCTCTGAAGATAATTGGGGTAGTCACCAATCTGATCACAGGAGATGGCCAATTCAGGCTATAAGCTTAGGTCATTTTATAGATTTGTGGGAGTTTCTCTTGCACCAGGTTTCTACTCGACCCTGAGAGCCCCCCTTTCCAGTCATCTCTTTCATCATTTTCTCTCCCTCCATCCATCCCCAAACCCAACCCCTCATGTTGCCATCTCTACATGCTCCAAGGCCACCAAGGAGATCTCTTCTGTTTCCCATTACCAGAGAGATCCATATGTGCCCTCTTGGGCCATCCTTGTAACCTGCTCTCTCTGGGTCTGTGGATTGTAGCATGATTATCCTTTACTTTACAGCTAACATACAGTTACAAGTTAGTACATACCGTGTTTGCCTTTCTGAGTCTGTGTTACCTCACTCAGAATGATTTTTTCTAGTTCATCCATTTGCCTTCATACTTACTAATGTCATTGTTTTAACAGCTGAGTGATACTCCAATGTGTAAATGTATCACATTTTCTTTATCTATTTTTCAGTTGAGGGACATCTAGGTTGTTTTCAGGTTCTGGCTGTTACAACTAAAGGCTCTATTAACATAGTTGACCAAGTGTCTTTGTTGTATGATTGAGCATTCTTTAGGTATATGTCCACGAGTGGTATATCTGGGTCTTGAGGTAGATCAATTCCCAATTTTCTGACAAACTGCTATATTTATTTGCAAAGTGGCTGTACAAGTTTGCACTCCCACTGGCAATGGAGGAGTGTTTGCTTTGCTTCACATCCTCTCCAGTATAAGCTGTCATTTGTATTTTTGATCTCAGCCATTCTGACAGGTGTAAGATGGAATCTTGAACTCATTTTGATTTGAATTTCTCTGAAGGCTAAGGATGTTGAACATTTCTTTAAGTGTTTCTCTGCAATTTGAGAGTCTTCTGTTGAGAATTCTCTGTTTATATTTGTACACTATTTTTAACTGGATTATTTGGTGTCTTTGATGTCTAGTTTCCTGAATTATTTACATATTTTGGAGACCAGCCCTCTGTCAGATGTGGGGTTGGTGAAGATCTTGCCCTATTCTGAAGGCTGCAATTTTGTTCTATTGACAGTGTCCTGTGACTTACAGAAGCTTTTCAGTTCCATGAGGTCCCATTCATTAATTATCAACCATAGTGTCTGCACAATTATTGTTCTTTCAGGAAGTTGTTGCCTGTGCCAGTGCATTCAAGGCCATTTCACACTTTCTCTTCTATCAGATTCAGTGTAGCTGGATTTATGTTGAGGTATTTTATCCACTTGGAATTGTGTTCTGTGCAGGGTGATAGATATGGATCTATTTGCATTATTCTAGATGCTGACATCCAGTTATGCCAGCACCATATGTTGAAGATCTTTTCTTTTTTCCATTGTAAAATTTTGGCTTCTTTGTCAAAAATCAAGTATCCACAGGTGTATGGATTTATGTCTGGGTCTTTGGTTCAAATCCATTGATGGATTTGTCTGTTTTATGCCCATACCATGCTGTTTTTATTACTATAGCTCTGTGGTAGAACTTGAGATCAGAGATGATGATACCTCTGGAAATTCTTTTATTGTACAGATTGTTTGAGCTATCCTGGGTGTTATGTTTTTCCATATGAAGTTGAATATTGTTCTTTCAGGTCTGTAAAGAGCTGTGTTGGAATTTTGATAGGGATTGCATTGAATTTCTAGATTGCTCTTGGTAACCTGGCCATTTTTCCTATGTTAATCCTATCAATTCATGGGAAATCTTTCTATCCTCTTAAATTTCTAATTTCTTTCTTCAAAGACTTGAAGTTTTGTCATACAGGTCTTTCATTTGCTCAGTTAGGGTTACCTCAAGATATTTTATATTGTTTGTGGCTATTGTGAAGGATGTTCTTTCCATAGTTTCTTTTTTACCCCTTTTGACATTTGTATTTAAGAAGGATGCTGATGTTTTTAGTTAATCTTGTATCCAGCCACTTCACTAAAGATGTTTATCAGCTTTAGGAGTTCGCTAATAGAATTTTTGGCATTGTGTATGTATACTATCATAAAATCTGCAAATAGAGATACTTTGACTTCTTTTCTGATTGACATCCCCTTGACCTCCTTTCATTGTTGTAAGACGAATTTCCAAGCAGTCTTACTAATAAACACACAGAACAAGAAATAAGGGTGAAAATCTGACAGAGATCAGAGAAATTGGGAGCAAGCCACCAGCTAGCTTCACCTCACCAACGCTGCCACTGTTTCCAAAGAGCGAAGCAAAGAGAAGAGAGCAACTTCCTGTCTAACCCGGCTTTTTATGCCTATTCATTTGGCTAACCCATTTCCTATCTCCACCAAGCTACATCACTTTTTGTTTGTCTGCACAGACCTCCAGAACTCTATAGCTGATGCTGGGATTAAAGGCGTGTGCCACCACCGCCTTCCGCTAGTTCCCTAATGTGACCTTGGACTCACAGAGAACCAAATGTATTAAGGGTATGTGCTAACTTGCAAGACTTTTGTTTTTACTACTAGTGGCTAGCTGCCCCGTTTTTCCTCCAATCCTCAGATAAATTTTATTAGGGGACACAGATAAAATATCACCACATTTCCCCTTTTTGTCTAAATAAAAAATAAAATAAAAAAGAGAGAATATAGATATGATATAGATAAAAAGGTAGATTATTGAATCTATTTTTAAAAGGCAATTACTAGTTTTAAATATTTTACATTCCATTGTATTGTTGTATACAAATATATATTGATAGAAATTTGAGATTGATTTTGTTAGAAAATATTGTATGTATATTTCTAATCTTTGTCTCTTATACACATCTAGATGTGTATAAGAGACTTGTATTGTTGTATACAAATATATATTGATAGAAATTTGAGATTGATTTTGTTAGAAAATATTGTATGTATATTTCTAATCTTGTTCAAGGTAGACTACCTATACCTGTCTCTTATACACATCTAGATGTGTATAAGAGACAGCTTGAAAACTAGATAGTCATAATTATAGTTTTCCTTAGTTATAATAAAATATAAATTAGATATGAAACTTTAGACTCACAAATACAGGATAGATAAAATATTTTCTTTAATTTTGCCAAATACAAATAGATATTGTAACTGTAATTCTTGCTAGATAACTGTTTTGTTTTATGTAATTTTACTATATTGAAGTTAAAACCTTCCTTTTAAATAGAAAGAAAAGGGGAAATGATGGAGATATTGTTCTGTATGCTGTGAATATGTGTTGCTCTGATTGATTGATAAATAAAATGCTGATTGGCCAGTAGCCAGGCAGGAAGTATAGGCGGGATAAACAAACAAGGAGAATTCTGGGAGGAGGAAGGCTGAGTCTGGAGATGCCAGCCACCGGGAAAGGAACAACATGCCTATAGACTGGTAAAGCCACAGAATATGTGGCAAAACATAGATTAATAGAAATGGGCTGAATTTAAGTATAAGAGCTAATCAGTAATATGCTTGAGCTAATGGCCAAGCAGTTGCAATTAATATAAGCTTTTGAGTAATTGTTTTATAAGGGGCTGCAGGACTGCTGGGTGGGCTGGACCACGTGGGGTCTGGCAGGACCTAGACAAACTTTCATCTACACATTGTCTTATGGCTCCAGCTAGAACTTCAAGTCCTATATTGGAGAGAAATGGAGAGAGTGGACAGCCATGTCTTGTTCCTGGTTTTAGTGAAATTGCTTTGGGTTTCTCTCCATTTAATGTTGTTAGCTGTGGGCTTGTTATATGTTGTTTTTATTATTTTTAGGTATTTTCCTTGTATCTTGAGTGTGTTGACTTCTTTTTGTTCAGTGCTTTAAGATGTATTGTTAAGTATGAGATTTCTCTGAATTCTTTATGCAGGCAATAAGTGCTATGAACTTTTTTTAAGTGATATTTTCATTGCATACCATACCTTGGGTTGATATATTGTGCATTCATTTTCATTGAATTCTAAGTGCTCTTTAATTTTTTTATTTCTTCCTCAGTCCAGTGATAATTCAGTTGACAGTTGTTCAGTTTCCATGAGTTTGTAGGCTTTCTGCAGTTTGTGTTGTTGTTGAACTCCAACTTTAATCCATGGTGATCTGGTAATATGCAGGGAACTATTCCATTTTCTTCTTTATTTATTGAGACATGCTTTGTGACTGAGTAGGTGCTCAATTTTGGAGAGGGTTCCACAAGGTGCTGAGAAGAATGTATATTCTTTGATGTTTAAGTGAAACATTTTATAAAAATATGTTAGGTCCATTTGAGTCATAACATCTGTTAGTTCTGCTTAGTTTCTGTCTGGATGACTTGTCCATTGGTAAGAGTAGGGTGTTGAAGTCTCCCACTATTAGTTAGATGAAGAGGGCTAAAATGAGGAAAGAGCTAAAATGAGGAACAAAGATGGAAGGAACTTAGATAGAACAGTGAAAGGACAGGAGAGGAAGGAACACAAAGAAGCTAAGTATGAGAACAGAAATGAAGCTGTGTAGATAGATTTTGACTCAGAAGAATAAAATGGATGGACTAAAGAGTTTCATCTTTGGTGGTCTCTCTGGGGGTCGTGATCTAGACACAATATTTGGGGGCTTGTCTGGGATTCCCAGAGACCCCTGCTGGGACCCCCAGAGCTCCTGAGGTCCATCTGAACTGATCAGTAAGAGTGCTCAGTCTTTTGTTTTTGTTTTTCTTTTTACTTTCATTTTCTTATTTGAGTCTGACAGGACCTCACCTTGGCAGACGCACCTGTAAGGTGACCCTGGAGGAGTCAAGAGATGTCTCGACCCCTCATCAGGACATGAGGGTTTCAGAGGACCCCCTGTCAGAGGACTCCCATGTAGAGTTCATCAGTTTTGTGAGAGGCTCTAAAGGGAACCAGGAGTCCTTCTTAGAGTTCCGTGGTCCCATCCATATGATTTTTGGATCGGTGCACATTAGCACAGAAATCCAACGACCCTCTGTTACACCCCAGGGATATCTCAAGGCCTTGTCATTTACTTGTTGTCTATTTCTTGTGTTTGTTCTTCTTCTTCTTCCCTTTGTTCATTACTTCTATAATCTAACCATGGGGGCAACACCATCTTCCCACTTGGATTTAATCCTTGCCCACTGGCAGGAAATCTGGGATACAGCAAACAACAACAGCATGGAAGTCAGGAAACATAGGTGGGTAACATTTTGCTCTGTGGAGTGGCTAACTTTCAATGTTGGATGGCCAGCAGAAGGCATGTTTTATCTAGCTATTATTCAAAAGGTAGAGGATGTAGTTTTTAAACCTTGTTCAGGACACTCAGACCAGATTCCATATATAGTCACCTGGCAGGGTCTGATTGATCGGGTCAAGCCTTTTCTTCCCTCTAGGGCCCCCACCCAGGCTCCAAAAACCATGGAAGTTCTTCCAATGTGGGCTTCTGGGAAAGCAAAGCACACAGGCAGCACGCCTGAGGTCTTACAGGGGGAACTGATGAAACAGAGCTTTTTCCTCCACCATACTCCCCTAGGACACAGCCAACAGCACTGCCGCCAGAGCCAGCACAGGCCCCACAACCATCAGGTCCTGCACAGGCCACATGGAGCCACTGAGGGGCGACCCCTCAACCTGATACCATGGTTGCCCTCCCCTTGTGGCTGTCAGGATCTCCAGACAAGGACAGGAATCAGCACTTTCAATATTGGCCTTTCACCACTAGTGGTCTTTACAATTGGAAGGCTCAGAATACTCCTTTCTCCAAAGACCCCCCCCAAGACTTAATTAACCTTTTAGAGACTGTCCTTTTCACCCATTATTCCACCTGGGATGATTGCCAGCAACTCCTCAGTATCCTCTTTACAGTTGAGGAAAGGAGTCCCATCCTGGAGAATGCCTGGAAACTCATTCCTGGGCCAACTGGGGCCCCCTTGACTGATCCAGCCACTATTTCCATTGCCTTTCACTCCATTCACCTCAACTGGGATTATAACATGACAGAAGGTAGGGAGAGTCTCCAGGTTTATCATCAGGCTCTGTTGGCGGGTCTTAAAGCAGTAGCATGTAAGCTGACAAATATGGCCAAAATTTATGATGTAAAACAGGGAGCAGATTAAAGTCCAGCTGCATATTTAGAGAGGCTAATAACCATCTTCAAGCAATATACCCCGTTTGACCCAGAGTCAGAAGTGACAACACAGGTGGTCATATTAGCCTACATTAACCAGGGGGCACCAGATACCAAAAGAAGTTGCAGTCATTAGAAAGACTAGGAGAAAAGAATCTTAGAGAATTAGTAGCTGTGGTGGAAAAGGTATATAATAAGAGGGAGATAGAGGAACAAAAAAGAGGAAAGAAAAGAAAAAGAAAAACAAGAAGATAGACGGGACAGGAGACAAGAAAGAAATCTAACTAAAATATTAGAACAACAGGCACAGCTTCAGAAGGTCCTGCTGGCAACTGAGACAGGAGCCCCCCGAGGGAGCCAGAACACTGTGACCTACGCTGAGACTCAAGGTAGGAAAAAAAACAATGCGTCTTTTCCAAAGAAGGGCATTGGTTCAAGAACTGCCCCTCCCAAAAAAGGCATCCCTTCATGTCACAATCCTAGCAACCATGCTGGAAGAAGAAAGTGACTAGGGGGGACGAGGCTCAGTACCTCTTCCTGAGCTGAGGGTAACCTTAAAGGTGGAGGGTAAGCCAGTCCAATTCATGGTAGACATGGGGGCAGAGATTTCAGTCCTCCTGGCTCCTACTGGACCCCTATCCTCAAAGCAAACCTGGGTACAGGGAGCCACAGGAACCAAGTCCTATCCATGGACTACCCAGAGAACTGTGGACTTGGGGATCAGAAAAGTGACTCATTCATTCATGGTGATACCAGAATGTCCATACACTGGTGCTGGGGAGAGACCTCCTGTCCAAAATGAAAACTCAAATCCACTTTTCAGACAAAGGAGCCCAGCTAATGGACCACAAAGGAAGGCCAATACAAGTATTCCTCACAACCAATCTGGTTGAGAAATGTTGGCTCCACCTAGACCCCGAGGCTCCCAGGGAAGAAATTTAGTTGTGGCTCTGAAAATTCCCTCTGGCATGGGAAGAAACTGGGGAAACAGGACTGGCAAAACACGGACTCCCCCCATTTATGTAGAAATAAAATCAGATGCTGACCCAGTCAAGATTTGCCAATACCCCTTGTCATTAGAGGCAAAGAAAGGAATAACACCCCTCATAAGGAGGTTTATGGGCCTTGGGGTCCTATGGCCGATCCAGTCAGCATGGAATATTCCCTTGCTGCCAGTTAAGAAACCCCACTCAGAAGATTACAGGACAGTCCAAGACTTAAGGGAAGTAAACAAAAGAGTGGTGGATATACACCCCACCGTGCCTAACCCATACACCCTGTTGAGTTCATTGCTCCCAGACTGGCAATGGTATTCTGTTCTGGACTTGAAAAATGCTTTCTTCAGCCTCCCTTTGCCCCTGAAAAGCCAACCATACTTTGACTTTGAATGGCATGACCCATTAAGAGTTGAGAATAGCAGGCAGCTGACATGGACCAGACTCCATCAAGTGTTCAAACACTCTCTGACCATATTTGATGAGACCCTTCATGAGGACCTGGGTGAGTATCGCACCCCAAATCCTGACATCAACCTGTTACAATATATAGATGACTTGTTGATTGCTGCAGCTGACAAAGCAGCCTGCCTTAGAGGACCTGAGAACTTGCTGCTGACCCTGGGACACCTAGGGTATCAAGCTTTGGCCAAGAAAGTGAAATTTGCAGAAAACAAGTCAGGTATCTCAGATATTTCCTCAATGAAGGTCAGAGGTGGCTGTCTGATGCCTGAAAAGAGACAGTCTTAAAAATACCTACTCCTACAACCCTCAGGCAAGTGACAGAATTCCTGGGGATGGGAGGGTTCTGCCACCTCTGGATTCCTGGGTTTGCTGAGCTGGCCAAACCCCTATATGAGGTTACTAAAAACACCACTGACTTTGTCTGGACTGAGAGGGACCAAAGGGTATTTGAGGGTCTGAAATGCAAATTACTAGAGGCCTCAGCCCTCAGCTTACCAGACATTAGTAAACCCTTCCACCTTTATGTGGATGACAGTAGAGGTATTGCTAAGGAGGTCCTCACTCAGACCTTGGTACCTTGGAAGAAGCCAGTGGCATACCTGTCAAAAAGACTGGACCCAGTGGCTTCAGGGTGGCCCCCATGCCTAAGAATAATTGCAGCTGTAGCCCTGTTAGTCAAAGATGCAGGCAAACTGACTCTTGGTCAAAAACTGACTATTGCTACCCAGCCTGCGCTGGAAGGGGTCCTTAAGAAGCCCCCAGGTTGGTGGGTCAGCAATGCGAGGCTCACTCACTACCAGACTCTCCTTCTTAATCCAGCCAGACTAACCTATCATGTGCCAAGAGCTTTAAACCCAGGCACCCTGTTGACCAACCCTGACCTAGAAGCTTAGCTCCATGATTGCTCTGAGATCCTGGCCCAGGCACACTGCATATGCCCAGATCAACGAGATGTCCCACTACCAGACATGGAGTAAACCTGGTTCGCCGATGGGAGCAGATATGTGCATAACGGGCAAAGGTATGCAGGAACGGCAGTAACCATGAGAGAAGCTGTTGTGTGGGCCACTGCACTGCCTCCGGGGACTTCAGCACAGAAAGCTGAGCTGATAGTTCTGACCAATGCCCTCCATCTTGGGAGGGACAAGAAGTTAAATATCTACACTGATAGCAGGTATGTGTTTGCCATTGTGCATATCCATGGGGCTATATACATGGAAAGGGGACTATTGATTGCAGAAGGAAAGACTATTAAAAATAAACAGGAAATCCTAGAGCCGCTAAAAGCCCTCTGGCCCCTAAGAAACTGGCAATTATGCACTGCCCAGGGTACCAGAGAGGTGATGGGCCAGTCCAACTAGGAAATAATTTAGCTTATCAGACCACAAAATGGGCAGCTATGATGACCACCATAGCCCCTATGCTTATTGACCCTGGAGCCTGAAGCCTTCCCTCTCAACCCTGTTATACAGATAAGGATGAGGTGTGAGTGAAATCTCTACCCATGGCCCACCTGGTGGAGGGACGGTGGCAGATAGCTGATGATAAGATCGTTCTGCCTTAAAAACTGGGATGAACAATGCCCCAAAAGATACATCAAGCCTCCCATATGGGAATCAGGAAGATGCAAGATATCCTCAGACAATCAGCAGTAAAAATTAAAGAAGGGAACTAGATTATAGAGGACATTATGGCCAGCTGCCATGCTTGCCACTTAACTAACACCCATCTGCACCCGGCCAACCCAGTGGGGCATCTCCAGGGCACCCAGCCAGGTATGTACTGAGAAGTAGACTTCACTGAAATCAAAACAGGAAAATTTGGCTATAAATATCTGTTAGTCTTCATAGACACCTTCCCAGGATGGACAGAGGCCATCAGGGAGTCTTTGCATGAAACTGGGAATGTGGTAGCCAAGAAAATACTGGAAGAAATCCTGCCTAGGTTTGGTTTTCCAGTTATGATAGGATCAGATAATGGTCCAGACTTCATTTCTCAGGTAAGTCAGGGACTAACCACCCCACTGGGGCAGATTGGAAATTATATTGGCATATAGACCTCAGAGCTCAGGACAAATGAAAAGGATGAATCAAACCCTAAAAGAGAGCCTGACTAAATTAGCCTTGGAGCTGGTGGTAACTGAGTGACCCTTCTTCCCTTTGCCCTCTTTTAGTTTTGAAATTCCCCATACAAAATGGGATTAACATCTTTTGAAATTGTGTATGGACATTCACCTCCCATTATATCTAGCCTACATACTGACTTGGTGGTGCAATTGGAAGATCAGGACCTCTGGATGCACTCCAAGGGCTCCACCAGGCCCACAAGGAAATATGGCCCAAACTTCAGGCCATTTACATGGCCACTTCTCCTCCTACTCCCCATAGGTTCAGATGAGGAGACTGGGTCCTAGTCCAGAGACACAAGCACAAGTCCCTGGAGCCTAGGTGGAAAGGAACTTACATGGTCATTCTGACCACCCCAACAGCCCTGTAAGTAGATGGAGTCACAACCTGGGTCCACTATTCACACATGTGCCTGGCAGACCCCTTCGTGCTCCCTGAAGAATACCAAGGCAAGACTTGGAGGGCCACTCAACATCCTTCCAACCCATTAAAGCTCAGGCTGCACCATCAGGAAAAATGATTAGCCTCTACCTGATCCCTCTACTCTTGCATCATGTCACTACAGGGATCAATCAGCCTGACAACCCCCACACCCCCTGGAACCAGACCTGGCTCATCATCACCAGGCCAGAAGACAAGAGATGGGGAAATATGGTAGTCAGCAAAACTCCGTCTGTGGCCCCTTGGGATACTGATTTCCCAACTTATATGTAGACCTTTGTAATCTGAGGGGACCAGAGTGAGGACCTCCTGCAGATGGAGAAGAAAGACTCCCTGATGGCCAGAGACTCCCAAGCAATGCCCATGGATGTGGTATGCCTGGGGGAAGAGCTAAGACCAGATAAAAACAGTTTTATGTCTGCCTTGGGCACTCCATGACCAGAGAATGGAGCCGCACATGTGGGGGACGTGAAGATGCCTACTGAGCTAGCTGGGGATGTGAATCTACTGGATCAATATATTGGATTCCCCCGACCAAAGGAGATTTGATCACAGTACAATGGGTGGGAAATACAGCCACCGGGGGGATCGGGCTTTGTGGGGGTTGGCCCTGTGGGAATTGCTATGACACAGAACACTTCCCTACTTATACTGGGGCCAGACCTGGTGGGCACTGCAACCCCTGGTTATCCATTTCGCAGAGGCTGGTAAATGAGTGGATTGGACCACGGGGAAAACATGGGGACTACATTTATATTCCGGGTTGGGTTGGCTCATTTTTTACCATAAAGTGCACACTCATGCCAGTCATGGTGGCAGTAGGCCCCAACCATGTGCTCAACCCTCCAATAAGACCAGGTCCCATGAGAATTAGGCCTACCCCAGTTTCTCCCAAGAGTCCAATAGCTACTCCTAAGCAGCTCCCTTTTGGCAGACCCACAAATTAGGCCCCCTCCTTGCCAATAGAATCCTCAGATGTGAGTCCCTAATACACCCTCCTTCAAAAGTCTTTCTTACTTCTGAATGCATCCAAACCTGACTTAACCATTTTGTGTTGGCTCTGCTATGATGCACAGCCTCCTTTCTACAAAGGGACTGCAGTGGAGGGCAATTATATAGTAACTAACAGCCCCTAGGAATGCCAATGGCAAACTCAGTCTTCACTTACCATCCAACAGGTACAGGGTCAGGGGTTGTGTATAGGAACAGTTCTAGCTAAATATCAGGTTCATTGTAATAAGACTCGACCACTCCCTGGCTCTGGCCAAAACAGCTACCTGTGACTAACCTATAATACTTGGTGGGCACGTTCTATGGGACTGAGGCCCTGTGCACACATCCAAGTCCTCAACAGAACTCAGGGCTTTTGTATAATGATCTTCTGAAGAAGAGCTAGAAAGCCTTGACTGGCCAATCAGTCACTGTAGATCAAAAAGAGAGCCAATAGCAACCCTCACTTTAAGCATCCTGTTGGCGGCCAGCCTGGAAGGGATAGGGATAGGATTTGCTACTTTGGCTACCCAACAACGACATGACTCCAGCTTATGTGAATCTATAGATGAGGACATAGAAAAGCTAGAATTCCAGATGACCTACCTCCAAGAGTTCCTGACTTCCCTAGCAGAGGTTGTCCTACAAAATAGGAGGGGACTAGATTTAATATTCTTAAAGGAAAAAAGACTGTGCTGCACTAGGTGAAGAATGTTGTTTCTATATAGATCACTCAGGGGTAGTAAAAGATTCAGTGGCCAAGGTCTGAGAGGGCATCACCCAATGGAAAAAGGAACAAGAAGCTAACCAAGGATGGTTTGAGGTCTGGTATTCCAAATCCCCCTGGTTCACTACCCTGATTTCCAGTAACCTGGGGCCCTTCATTCTTTTAATATTAATTTTGACATTTGGGCCTTGTGTTTTAAACAAGTTGGTACAATTTATGAAACAGAGGCTGGCTGGGGACCATTCCATTGATGATACAATGTGGTTATGCACCTGTCAGCATTGCTAAACCTTCCACCATACAGGAAGAGGAGTCTGAGTTGCTTGAGGCCCAAGATTGAGCCTCCTTAGGGACAAGAGAAGGGGAAATGTGAGATCAAAATGGCTTCATCTTAAAAATAAGGCCTAAGCTTATACATTTGAGGCCTAGGCCTTGAGTTACAGGAACCAGCAACAGACCTTGGGTTACTGGAACTAGCTGGCTCAGATTCCAGGAACAGAGTCACAAGACATTCATGTGGTGATGATTGTTTGACCACGGAGTGTTCTAACCTTGGTTCCCCAGGTAACTGCCTGACCACAGAGTGTCCCAACCCTAATCTCCATGGTGATTGTCTAACCACAGTATGTCTTCACCTAAGGGCAGCCAATGAGGACCAGTGGCAGACACCCACCCTATGATTAAGTCATGATTTTTGGAAAGTCCCTAGACTTGAACCAATCAGAAATGAAAATGTATGGAAATTGTAATTTTGTGGGTTTTGCCTTTAAAAACTGCTAAACTCAAGCTGAGTACTTCTTCCAGCTTCCACTGCATTGGATGTGTGGACAAAGTCCCTGCCTGGGCTTGTATTGCTTTCAAATACCCTGAATTAAAGCCTTGCTTTTGCATTCTGGTACACTCATCTTTGGTGGTCTCTCTGGAGGTCGCGATCTGGGCACAACATAAGTAGATTCATTTGATATCATTAACACTAGATTCCTTGGCTGGCTGTTAGATGCTTCCACGGGCCCAGGGAAAAGGCTATAAGGGGCTAGACCCCCAATAGCCTTTGATATCTGGCAGCACAAACAGATTTAACTGATTTTGGTACTCGGGGGACTGAAAGGAAGCAGAGACTGGAGCATACCCAGGGAGAGAGGTATCACTTCATAGAGCCCTGTTAGAGGCTCAACTCTTTGGGAGGTATAATTTTTGGAGACCTCCACAGTATCAGCTACAACCAGATGTCACTGAGGGGTGCTGCAGATCCTGGGGATACCAAGTCCCCTGTTTTGGAGTGATGAGGAATATTTCTCACAACATGGATCAGAATGAGTCTAAAGAGAAACAGCTTTGGGTAAAAGTTACAGTACAAAAGCTTAAGATGAGAGGCATTTCAGTCAGCTCCAGTGAGTTTACAAGCTTAGATAAGGAAGCAACAGACTATCTTAATCCCAAAATGTTAGTTTTTTGCGGCACTTTTACCCTGTGAGAAAAGGTCATGAACACGACAAACCCACTAACGAGAGTTTTTATTAAGGGTGGGGGGACAGAGGGGAAGTGCATGAACAGACCTGTGAAAGACACGTTGAGAGGAGAGGAAAGAGTATGTGGGACCCGCTTTTTAAAGGCTGGCCTACGCATGCATACTTGGGTCCACGTGGCTACTCCATGCATGTTCATAGGGTGCACGGTCATGGGCATGCAGACCACATGATCATGTACCAGGCGCGTGATCTGGAAGTGACCTGGGCCTGGAGGTGACCTGGGCCAGTGCCACAGCGACTCCAGTAGAGTCTGCGTAGCATGTGGAAAAACGTAGGCCTGAGGCTGAGGCTTCAAGGAAGCTCTGCTCCTGGAGGGCTTGGCTGTTCCCCAAGAAGGAGGTGTACTCTACACTTCATGGCCACAGTGACCTGGGGATATCTTTTCTTGCTGTCAGTTTCTTTTGTTTCTGTCCTGCTTTCTTATGGGAAACATCAGTCAAGCCTGCAGCAGTTCTTAGGAACTGGACCAGAGAGTGACCCCCCCTACTGTTACGCCACCACCTGATTATGGCTCAGGCCCAGGACCGACCCCAGGGCCATCCGAGGGTCCACTTTTGTGGGCTGTCTAGAGAGTTTTGCATGAGAATAAATCAGCTGGAGATTATATGACCCAATTGCAAAATCAGCAACAAGAGACTGGGACAGTAAAGATGGAGAGGGTTAGGAAAGTCCTAGATAACTCCACCGTCACTGATTCATATGGCCACCCCATAAAATCAGAAGAATATTTAGCAAGAAACTTGCATAAAAATCCCAAAAGGATATGTCATGGGAAATGGCAGTGGCTCATAGGGGACAGGTGGTGGGACCCTCCATAAAGAAAAAATTCCCTGAAGAGAATAAAAAGTATTCTTAATCCTTTGCCTTATACAGGAGTCTATAATGAGTTAGGAAATAGATGAGTAAATTACATGAGAGAAAAGGATTCCTATTACACCTTGCCACTTATGGAAAAGCTCAGGAGAAGCCACTTATGGAAAAGCTCAGGAGAAGCAGGTCCCCTTGGTGTCTGCTCTCCAAGAAACAAAGAGATAACATACTAAAACAACTTATGCCAGCTTTAGAATGGATAGAGAAGAGGTAAGAATATTGGGAATATATACCAGAAAAAACATATACAATAAAAATATTGGGGAGATCTATGGCAACAAACTAAGATAGAGAATGCCTATAGCCTCTTTCTCAAAAGCAAAAAGACTAAGAAGAAGCTAAGGGCTTTCAAGTGTTAACCACACAAGCTGCGGGCACCTGGCATAGACTCCCTCCCCTATTGTCTATTACATTTGTGGTTAATAAGTTTCTCATGTATTTTACACAATACTGAATGAATGTTCTTGGGGATATCTGAGAGTGACCAGGGTACAGTCTGATTTATTGGGGAAAGTACATGTTCGTGAAGATTGTGTATTCAATTCTAAGTTTTCCTTTTTACTAACTGCCCATAAAAACCCTGTGCTTAGCAACATTAAACACAGTCAGCTTCACAGTTCCTTTGAGTCTATGGCTTTCTGTCATCTCGTTGATCCTCACCCACCTGAGTACCAGAGACCCCCGGTTCTCCTACCCGACTGAGTCAGTCTGCAGCAGGCCAGAAGTGACCTGGGCAGAAATGACTGCTTAGTTAGAGCATGCAAGGTCACGTGGGTGTGACTATCATTCTAGACTCTTTGTTATAAAAGATGGCGGATGAGTGTGTATGGGGCATTGTGTCTCCTGGAAAAACTGCTTCCAGCTGACTTGGTGGGTGCTGACTCTGGGGGAAGGGACATAGGAGGGGCTCCTGAAGTATCCAGGTGTCCTGTAATGGCAGGCTGTCATCTGCTGCCCTGGAGCCATTCAGCTGTATTGGGTTGCATCCTGGAGCAGTCCATCTGTGTCTGGCAAGGTGCTAGTGAGGCAGAGAAAACTTATAAAAAGAAAAAAGTATTTTTATCGTGGGGCAGGGATCCTGGGACCAGTAAAGTTTTGGGTTATACTTATTTCTGAAGCATATCCATTTTGTCCAGATGAATTCAAGCTGGTTTCTGGAGCTTAAAGAAATTTTTAAACATATTAAGAAGCAGTTGTGAGAAAGTTAAACTATGACTATGGCACTGTAGTGTTCAGAGTTAGTGAGTGAGAGAGAAAATTTTAATGGCAGTGAATTTGTTATATTAAAGTCCCTTTTTTTGTAGAGTCCAGACCCTGTCTGAGTCTGGGGGTTGTAAATACCTTTGGACTGCTGTTACTCTTCCTTACCACCTGGATGTGTTTAATGGTCCTCTGTCTCCAGCCCTAGTGTGATCTTGTAATGATTAGCTGAGTGGTTAAAAGGCCTGTGGTTTTGGAACCTTACTGTTCTGCAATTGGTGACAAGGTGGTGTCACCTGGTGTCCTCTGGAACTTAAGAGAGCAGGGTCCTGTTTGGGAGACTGTATATGAAGAGAGATTTTCCTGGGATGGAGGTAGAGTAAAAGGCTTTAGTTGAGACAGGTGAATCCAGTGAGGAAAGCCCTCGAGGTTAGCAGCTGTGGGAATTACAAGAATTACCTTGGAAGGTCCCTGCCATTTAGGAGAGAGAGGTGAGGGATGCTGGCCCAGAGGAGAGAGAAGAACTGGTCCCCAATGTGGGTTTGGGGTGGGCAGATATTGTCACATGGCTGAGGTAGAAAGTGGTCTGCAAAGTTCAACAGAATAGACCTGATATGACACCACAGAGGAGTTAACAGGCTATCTGGAAGGGGTGGGGATTTGGGAAGGACACATGGCATTAGGGCTGGTCTCCCATACATCAGCTCAAATAGGGAAATTAAAAGAGGCTTCTTGGGAAGAGCCCGAAGCCTGAAAAGGGCTAGAGGCAATAGTTTTACCCAGTCAAGGTGAAGTTCTTGTGACATCTTAGTAAGAATAGACTTTAAAGTCCTGTTAGTACACTCCACCTCTCCTGAGGATTGAGGATGGTATGGGATATGAAAATGCCAAGGAATACTGAGAGCCTTAGCTAGTGTCTGAGAAATCTGGGGGGTGAACTCCGGACCATTGTCAGACTGAAGAGATGTAGGAACTCCAAACCGAGGAATGATTTCCCGGATAAGGAGGTCTGGTCTGTAACTGTCTGAGATTGCTTATTAGAAACTGGGTATGCCTCCACCCAGTTTGAAAATGAGTCCGCCATCATCAGGACATATTTAATTCTCCCAATGGTGGGCATGTGGGTAAAATCGAGCTGCCAGTCGGTCCCTGGAAGGGAGCCTCTGGCCTGGTGGGTGGGAAAAGGCTGACTTCTGTATCTTGTATTGGGATCTGCCTTCTGGCAGATTTCACAAGAGGCAGTAATAGATCTTAAGAACTGTAAGTCCTCAGAGGTGGGCTGCAAGTGAGCTTTTACAAACTGAGACAGAGCAAGACTGTTAGGGTAAAAGAGCTGATGTAGATAGGACAGAATTTGTCTGGTGTCAGGAGTTGCCTGTGAGTCTGTGGGCTGTAATGTATGGATTCCCTGTGGTGGGTGGGGTGGTCTTGGCCCTGGAGGGCCACAGTTCTGGCTGCCTGGTCAGCCCGGTTATTTCCCTTGGAGAAGATGGAGCTGTTGGTCTGATGAGACCAGCAGTGGATAATTCCTATAGCTTTGGAAAGGTGGGAAGCTTTTAGTATGGCCGTTATTTGGCCTGAATTAGATATGGATCCTCCCTTTGTTGTGAGGAGCCCACACTCTTTCCAAATAGCAGTGTGGGACAGGAGGATATGGAAAGCATATTTGGAGTCTGTATAAACATTTAGGGATTGTCCCAGTGCCAATTGGAAGGCATGGGTGAGAGCTATCAGCTCAGCCTGTTGGTTAGTGGTGAGTGGGGGGGGAAGGCCTGTGCTTCTATCACCTCAGTGTCTGACACTATGGAATAGCCTGCTTTATGGGTCCCCTCATGTAAGAAGGAGCTGCCATCTGTGTACCAGGTGTGAGTAGCTTGGGGCAATGTGCCCTCCTGTATATGTGAAGGGTATGGCAACAGTTCCTCCAAGGTCTCAGTGCAGAAATGAGAGGGAGAATAGTCAGTGTTAGGTGGAGGAAGAAGACGAGATATTTAGAGGCACATAGGTTTTAATGTTGAGTGTGGCATCTTCCAGTAATGCCACCTTGAGAGAAAGAACCCTGGAGGGAGGTAAAGTCTGTAAGCCTTTGGAAGTCAAGAGTTGAGACCCGAAAGTTAGCTTTTTTGACTCCTGAATAAGGAGTTCATCAGCCACTAAGGCACAAATGCAGGGTGCCCAGCCCTGAGTAGTAAGATCTAGATTTTTTTGACAGATATGCTACAAGTGCAAAGGAGGGTCCCAGCTGGTGCCCTAGGGTACCAAGGGCAAATCCCTCCCTTTCTGTTACATAGAGAAAGAAAGCACGAGTTAGATCTGGAAGATGAAGTGCTGGAGCCTAGAGGAGAGCCTGTTGGAGTCTTTGAAAAGGTTTAGTGACAGGGTGAAGGAGAGGCTCGTGTGGGGAGCCTTTGGCAGCCTTGTATTAGGGGTGAGCAAGGAGAGAAAAAGATGGAATCCAGGACCTCAGGAAGACAGCTATTCCTAGGAAAGACAGAATTTCCTGTTTAGTAGAAGGGACTGCAAGAGATTGAATCAGGTGTTTTCTATCTACAGTAATAGCCTTGTGAGTTGGAGTAATAGTTAGACCCAAATAGGTGACCTGGGGAGTGGAGAGCTGAACCTTAGAAGGAGACACCCTATAACCTCAGCTGAATAAGAAATTTAGGAGAGCAGAGGAGTTACTTTGGCTGAGTTGTAATGAAGGGCTGCAGAGTAAAATGTCATCTACATACTATATTAGCTTAGAGCCAGGGAGAGACAGAGAGAGCAGGTCAGAGGCCAGAGCCTGACCAAAGAGGTGTGGACTGTCCCTGAATCCCTGTAGCAGGACAGTCCCAGTTAGCTGTGTAGACGGGTGAGTGTCAGGGTCAGTCCAGGTGAAAGCAAAGATATTTTGAGACAGAGTTCAGAGGAATAGAAAAGAAGGCTTCCTTGAGTTCTAAAACTGAGAAGTGAGAAGTTCCTGAAGGAATAGTGGACAGGAGAGTGTAGGGGTTAGCCACTAATGGATGGAGAGGGACCACTGCACAATTAATGAGCTGGAGGTCCTGAACCAGGTGGTAGATTCCATTAGACTTTTTAACTGCCAGTATAGGGGTATTAAAAGGTGAAGAGGTTGGGAGGAGCAGCTTCTTCCTGAGAAGATCAGAAATGATAGGCTTAACTCCTCTTAGGCTCTGGAGTGAGAGAGGATATTGAGCTTGGGTAATATACCTCATAGAGTCTTGTAACTGGATAACGATAGGAGGGTGGTGTCTAGTGATAGAAGGATTCTGGGTGTCCCAGACCTTGGGGTCTACCTGAGAGGCTGGCAAGGGAAATAAGCTGTTAGAGTTAGCAGGGAGGGTAGCTAGAAGGAGAAGAGGAGCTGCTGACATGTCTGAGGTAAGGCGAATGTGGGGAGCAAAAGAAATAGAAGCTCCCAGCTTGGATAAAAAAATCTCTCCCCATTAGAGGTACTGGGTAGCTTGGTACCACTAAAAATGTATGTGTAAGAGGAATGTCCCTGAAAGTGCAATTAAGTGGTGGAGTCTGATGAGGTAGATAAGGCTGTCCTCCTACCTCGACATTGGGAAGGCGAGAAGGAAGAGTAGGGCCCAATACTCTCTTAGAACTGAATAGGTGGCTCCAGTGTCCACAAGGGAAGAGATAGACCACCCAGCCACTGTTATTTTAACCCTGAGTTCCCTGTGTGTGATGGGCATGGCTGGGCTGGGAACCAGGCAGCTTCAATCATCCTTGATCAAAGCTAAACCCAGGTGGTCCACTTGGGGTTGATCTCGATCCGTTGGCCCCATGCCTCCAGGTGTGTGAGGACAATTGGAAGACCAAGGCCCCGGTGGTGGCCTTCGGGGGCCTTCTGTGGAGCACTACAAGCTTGAGCCCAATGGCCTTCTTGTCTGCAGTTGTAACAGGGACCTGGTGCCTTTCAGGGAGCTGGTCTCATGGCATGTGCCAGCATCTGGCAGCTTTGTTTCTGGGCCTTTTCATCTCTACCATGGTACACCTTGAATGCCACTGCTAACAGCTCTGCCTTTGGAGTCAGGAGGCCTCTCTCCAAACGTTTAAGCTTAGCCCTAATGTTAGGGAAACTCTGTGAGACAAAGTGGGTCATAAGCAGCTGCCGGCCTTCTGGACTCTCAGGATCCAGACTCTTGTACTGAAGGAGGTCCTTTGTAAGCTGGTCCAAAAAATTAGACGGGTTTTCATTTTTATCCTGAATTATAGTCTTTAGTTTTTCATAGTTTACTGGCTTTAGAGCTGCTTTACAGAGGCCTGCTAGAAGGCATGTGATAAATCTGTCTCTGGCTGGGGACCCGCCCTGTGTATTATAATCCCAGATGGGTCTACATCTGGAACTTCCTCAGCTCCTGGAGGGTGGGCAGGGTTAGTTTGGTGTGTGTCACCTGCATGTGTCCTTGCTGATTCCCAAACACACCTGTGTTCCTCAGGAAGTAAGTTATTAGAAAGTATCATAAATATATCATGAAATGTTAGACTATAAGATTGAGTAATGTATTGCAATTGTTTAGTAAAGGAAGTATAATTAGAGGTTTAGGAACCCAGTTTTGTTCTATCTGAGAGAGTTCTGAGAGAGAGAATGGGATGTAAACTTTTACCAGTCCATCTACCCCAGCTACCTCCCGCAAAGGGAGAACAGTCTGCAGGTTGGCATGGTTAGGTTCAGATCCCTTAGCAGTCTGAGAGTGGGTAGCAGGAGGCATGACAGTCGGAGCCAGAGCCAAGGTTTTGGAAGTGGCCGGTGACAGAGGAGAGGAAGAAGCTGAAGAGTCGGAAGCAGCTGGTCCTGGAGGAGAGGAAAAAGCTGAAAAGTTGGAAGCTGGAGCAACCGAAGCAGCACCTGCCCTGGGGGCAGGAGCAAGAGCTGCAGTAGGAGGGGGCCGTAGATCATAAAAGCAGAGGTTCGTTTGCAGGGTCTAGAGTGAGAGGGTTCTGAGATTGAGTATTTATAGCTAGAAGCAAGTGAGCAGGAGAAAAGAAACCGACAAGGGAAGGTTTAGCACTTACATAGAAGAAAGCCTTCTATGTAACTCTTTCCACTTGCCTGTTTACTGGCAGAAGATAAAAAACTCCCGTAAAATATTGGGATCTAAAGAGCCAGATGGAGGCCAAACGTTACTATCTGCGAAAACATATTTGGGCCATGTTTTAGTACAAAGACGAGTAAGCTTAGTGGTCTTTAAGTACAGCATTAAAGTGAGAGGTTTTAAGACCTCTAAAATACATCCTAAGGGAGAGGTGGGACTAGGTGGGCTGGACGCCTTGTTTCCCATGTGTGGAGCAGAGAGGAAAAGGAAAAATAAAAATAAAAATAAAAATGCAATAATCCGAGGGCCTATGTCCTGGACAAGAGGCAAGGTTTCAGATAAAAAGTAAAAATAAAAAGCACAATGACCCGAAGGCCTATGTCCTGGACACGAGGCAAGGTCAGGCCTTGGTCCTGGACACAAGGCAAAATTTTAGATAAAAAAAATAAAAATAAGAAGCACAATGACCCAAGGGCCTGTGTCCTGGACACGAAGCAAGGTCCAGGGCATCCCCAGGACCAGAAACGGGCCTATAAACAGGCACAAACCACCTGGCACTTCATCAAGTGAGCGGTGGGGGCCTTTAAGGTTGGTGTAGGCAGACTCCCCGGGAGACTGAACAGAATTTCCCAACCCAGTCAGGTCGGTGAAACCTGTTGGCCCTACACAGCCAGAGGACGCAGCGGTCCAACAGTGAGAAATGTCACTCAAACTGTAGACATGGGAGACAGGTAGAAATCTTAAGCCAGCTATAGGAGTCAGTAAAGGCCGTGGTTGGGGGTTCCCCCAGTCTCAGAGATAACAGTAAGACATCAGACGATCAACGGTTATTCTTACCCATCAAAGAGGCTGTTTACACTGGCTGAGGGGCATAGACTTACCAATCGGAGGGTTGGTGTTGAGTGCAAAAGTCCCTCGGCCAGGCAAATGGAAGGCAAGCTGTCCTAGGTTCCCGGGTACAAAAGCTCTGGGAGAGGCTAGGCGGTTACAGCACCAGCTGTTAGATTTTTGTAGCACCTTTACCCTGTGAGAAAAGGTCATGAACACGACAAACCGACTAATGAGAGTTTTTATTAAGGGTGGGGGGACAGAGGGGGAGTGCATGAACAGGCCTGTGAAAGACACATGAGGGGAGAGGAAAGAGTATGTGGGACCGGCTTTTTAAAGGCTGGCCTACACATGCGTACTTGGGTCCACGTGGCTATTCTGTGCATATGCATAGGGTGCACGGTCATGGGTGCGCAGACCACATGACCATGTACCAGGCGCATGACCTGGAAGTGACCTGGGCCTGGAGGTGACCTGGGCCAGAAGTGACCTGGGCAGAAATGACTGCTTAGTTAGAGCATGCAAGGTCACGTGGGTATGACTATCACAAAAGGCCCCCTGAAAAAATATAAAGAATAAGGGAACCCTAGAGCTGCCAACCTTGTGGAATGGATTCACTGACAGGATATAATAAATGGTAGAGATTCTAACCCCTCCCATTTAGGGCAAAACCTACTGTTATTTCATTGAGGTCTAACAAAAAGATAACACAATATTATCATACTACAAGACCTCCTGAGAGCATAAACTAGAGCCAATGAAGTTTACTATGTCCTCTGAAACAGCAGCCTCCTGCTACAAACTGTTTTTTTGCTATGACTCACTGGAAACCTATGAACTAACTTGAGCTTTAAAACTTCGAAACTGCTCTGTGGCTTGCTAGGAGCACAAGCAGCCCTCATTTAAATAACAATATAAACCTCACAGAGCCAGTTTTAAAACTAATGGCAATTCCCTAACATTCATAATCTATTTCCTCAGCTCTCCTATTGCTGTATTTAATAAGTATCTTTTTCTCTCTCTTTCTCTTTCTGGGCTTACTGTTACTACAGAAGTCTTAGTTATTTGAAAAAATCTTGGCCAAGTTCAAAAACTTCCAGTGAACTCATTCAGAACAAGATTTGTGGAAGGGGGAATATTCCTTCCATGATCTGTAGATTCTATATGGGTTTCTTGGACTCCCAAAGACATTTAGAGATTGAAAAATCCTACCCTAAATGCTTACTTCTTTTCTGAACATCTGTCTTTCTTTTCTCTCTGAACCTAATAGCCTGCCTGTGATAGACCCCAAAACTCAGGGTACTACCTTCTTGGGAAGAGGGGCCCCCAGATACCCAGACTCCAGTCCAGTCGATGCAATCTGCAAGAGGATTTATTTTAAGGCAAACGATTGTACAATCGGGCCCCCTTTACTCCACAGAACAAGAGAAGCCCCGAACTGCAATCACACACAGTTTTTAAAGGCAAACCCCATAAAATTACTAGGGTTGGGACATTCTAGAGCCAAATAATCATTACCACCTTGATGTTTTGTGACATCCTGCGACATCCTGTGGTCAAGCAATTGAGGTTCTTTCATTATCACCTGAATGTCTTGTAACATCCTGTGATATCCTGTGGTCAAACAATTGAGGCTATTCCCGAGAACTTTGGGGGGTTTACATAAGGTCTTAGTGGCTTTCCCCGAAACTCCTGTAATTGCCCTAACTACAGTTAAGCAACTTATCTCTTTCTCCATTTGTGGTGGAGCAGCGGCTGGGCAGCGTATCTTAACAGAAATCTTGACTTCCATTAAACAGTGGTTTAGCAATTCTGCTCTGGCTTTAGCTTCTCGNCCCTAAGGGAGGGGTTTCAGGCCTAAAGAGTATGGGGGTTACAGGCCTAAGGAAAGTTGGGGTCTTACACCTGTAATTAATCTCCTTGCATTTCTGCTGTCTGTGTATCAGCTCACTTTGGCTGTCATCTCCACCCCTCCCCCCACCTTGCCATTCCTGGCAGCTAGCTTGCCTGATTACAGACTGGGTAAACCAGCTACTACAGGTAAAAAGATAAAATAAATATTAAAAAAAATCCTTCTCCCTTTTATTTTGGGTTTTTTACTGTGCTTATTTTATTTCATGATACATCATAAAGGACTTATTAAATTGTCACTCTCCTTATATGCTATATTTCTGAATAAGAGCTCTTGTTTCTATACTAAAATAACTTCATTATTTCTAAGGCTAAACCTAACAGGGATAAAACTTAAAGTTCTAGGTTTATGAGGACAAATAACTTATAAACTGTTAAGAATAAGTTTACTTTAATTATAAACTATTAAATATAGTTAAGAAATGCAACTTATTGATTAGTTGGCCAACCTAAGCTATAAACTAAACTATGTACTGTAACTTCTACCCAAACTATAAACTGTTAAGGTAAGTTGTACTTAAATTGTAAGCTATTAAAGATAATTAGGATTCAAGTTAAAGCTTGATCATCTTAATAATAATTAAATTCTCTACTGTATACAAAATCATGTTTAAATACATGCTAAGTATGGTAAATATTAATATAATCAAATCATTACTTAGCCCTCTGGCATTTAAAATGTTTAAGCTTCCCACTTTAGACAAAATTGCCATTCCTCTTACTACCAGAGATTAGTCCAAATTACACTTTGAGATCATTTAGATTATATTTCCATTTACCAGGTCAAAAGATAAATTGCCTTGCTATCTAATTCCAAATAAAAGATAGCTCACCAAACATGTTTCAAAATAATCTTTTACTATTCCTTTGTTTAAAGGAATTCACTCTACAATTGGCTATTCTCAGTAATCAATCACCTATGTCTCCTGACACATTAAATACAAAGATGCTTTTAGATGTAAAGTTTTTATAAAAACATAAAGGCTTAGATATAAAGAATGCTTAGGAAAGCTAAGAAATAACTTATGATATGTGAAATGCAAGTTATTGGGATAAATAAATATAACATAAATGATATAAGAGTCTCAGTAAATAACCTAGAGATACTGAAGATAAATGTTAGATCTATGGATAAAGTTTTTATTGGCGTCTGAGATATATAGGCTTTATAAATGGACTTATGTTCTACCTCCTACTATACAAAAACAATTCAGAGTCATACAGGACAACATATAGTACAAATGCTGTTACTTTCATATCAGGTTATGGGAAGTGCAGCCTCTGCAGTGCCAAGGGGAACTACTGGTTTCAGTTCTAGTGATATCACTTTCTGGGTTCAGAAAATTAAATATTCCAGACCAAGTAAATGCTTAAAATACAGGGAAAGAAAATAATTGGCTAATGAGACAAAGGCACGCATATTTCTTGCATTGCAGGAAAAGATTGGCTGTGTACTTCAGACAACTATTACCCCTTCATCTCTTATTCACCTAGGTCAAGCTAATAATGTATCAGAAGCTCAGGATGGTCAGGTGGAGAAAATCATGGCACATTGTATCCATGTGTTGTCCCCTCCATACATATCATTGTGTGGGGAAGAGATGTGCTACAACAAATGGGTGCATTATTAATCTCTGCTACGAACTAGTTTCAGCTTAAATGCTCTAGATAGGTTCTAACCCCAAAACGGGCTTGGGTAAACAAGCCCAAGACAGAATTGAGCCATTATTCTAGAAACTAAAGATGACAGACATGGCCTAGGGTATCATAATTTATCCTACAGTCCATTATTCCCCTCACTACTGACCCCATTACATGGAAGTCTGATGCTCCTATCTGGGTTGAACAGTGGCCCTTGAGTGCTGAGAAAATTGAAATTGCTACCTGCCTGGTGGAGAAACAACTTAAAAGGAAATATAGAGCCCCCCACTAGTCCTTGGTACACCCCAATATTCGTTATTAAGAAAAAAAATCAGGCATATGGAGGCTGTAACAAGATCTTAGAAAATTAAATGAAATCATTGGAGCCTATGGGAACTTTACAGCCTGGCTTGCCATCTCCTACAGCCATCCATAGAGATCAAAATATAATTGTCATAGATTTACAAGATTGCTTCTTTACCATACCTCTTCACCCTAAAGATTGTCAGCACTTTGTTTTTAGCTTGCCTTCCCCAAATTTTCAGAGACCCTATCAGAAGTTCTCATGCTGACAGAGCCTATTTACAAGAGACATTACAATTTCTGGTCCAACAACTGACTTTTTATGGGCTTCAAGTGGCCCCTGAGAAAATCCAAATTCAGCCTTCTTTCTCATATTTGGGATGTGTTATTCACATGGATTTTGTTTCTCCACAACCTTGTCAATTGAGAATGGGCTATTTAAAAACTTTAAATGTTTTTCAAAAGCTGCTTGGGGATATCTCCTGGATATGTACCTATTTGGATATATCCATGGTTGTACTCAAACCCCTATTTCACATTTTTCATGGTGACCTTAAGCCAAGATCACCACGAAAATTAACACCTGAGGCTAAAGCCTCCTTGGCTCTTTCGGAGGAAGGGCTTAATTCTAAAAGAATCCTCCATATAGATTACAACAAACCAGGGAGTCTGATTATTTTTCCTACTCAATGCACTCCCACTGCCTAATTGTGGCAAAGACAGCCACTTAAATGGCTATATTTACTCATAAAAAGATTGTGACAGCCTATACCTCTCTAATTGCATTCCTATTGGGTAGGGGAAAGAAGTAGAGTGGAGAATTATTTGGGCACAATGTTCATATGATAATCCTTCCTTATACAGCTGAACAGAACAGACTGTCTTATGAGTCTATAGATTGGCAAGTAGCTCAGATAGGATATACTGGCACCTTTTCATATGAACTACCTGACCATTATCTGTTAAAATTCATATGTCTACATTCTGTAATTTTTCGCTATAGAACTAAACCAGATCCATTCTCCTTTGAAAAATTGACAGTTGTTCACATATGCATGGATACCTATTCTCATGTCATCTGTGCTACAGCCCTATCTGGAGAGGCCATTAAAGATGTAGTACAGCATTTGTTTCTTTGTTTTTCAATATTAGGAATGCCTAGAGCTCTAAAACAGACAATGGTCTTACATATACTTCAAAAGCTCTTAAGAACTGGTGCTTAATTTTTCATATTTCCTACTCCACAGACATTCCTTATAACCGCCAAGGTTATATGGTGAAAAGAGTTCATGATACTTTAAAAATCCAAATATCTAAGTTGCAAAATGGAGATCTTAAATACTCATCTCCTCATCGTGTCTTAAACCATGCTGTCTTTGTAATTAATATATTTGAAGACTATATGAGTTCTTTCCTCAGACACTTCTCAACAAAAGTTATACCTAAGCCTCTAAGACCACCTCACTGGTAATGGGAAAGGTCCTGATGTTTTAATAAAGTCAGGAAGAGGATATGCTTGCATGTTTCCACAGAATGCTAACTCACTTTTATAGGTTCCGGATCGCTTGTATCACACCACATGGCCAGGCCACTGCAGGATAAAGGCACTCCTAGCTGCCAGTTTGGTTATAGGCTGTTATTTACCTCTAGATTCTTAATAATTCTTAATAATTTATGAATAAATTGAAACAATTCCAGGTCATTTAGATGAACCTTGTTTATCAATGATGTCAAAACTTATAGGACTATGATTAGAACTGATAATTCTGTTCTAAATGTATTTTATTAATTTTGATCAAAAGACAAACAAGATTTGAAATATATATAAATGACACATTTCAGATTTCATTCTCTTGCTATCCTGCTGTTTTGTTAAGACTCTAATGGTTCATAATTTTTCTCTGACAAAATATCACCACTGTTATCATATTGCTAATATGTCTGAAGATTTTGTCTTTTTAAGAAGGTTCTTGTAAGTCTCAGGAGATCAAAATTCTCCAATGCCCAAAAGCCAGGAAGAACTGGGAGGAGTATTACCTGACTACAGTTTACTTTCCCACATATAAATTTCTTTTTCTTTCTAAAGGGGGAGTTTTACCTCTCCCCCTGGCCTGGTATCCCCTTCTCTCATCTGCTAAAGCCATGCATTTAATATTTCATATA
>LZPO01108378.1:44434-67182 GCA_001675575.1 Neotoma lepida | reverse complement strand
ACACACACACACACACACACACACACACACACACACACACACGACAGCTGCTGTGAGAGTCTAAGCACAGGAATGCAGGTGGCAGGGATGTGTTCCATAATGGTCGATGAAACAACACAGGTTCAAGGTCTACAGTAATCAGAAAGTTGTGTTTTTAGGAAAGTTCAATATATTGCAACATTCAAAACAAATGATTCAAAAACATTTATTTACATATCAGAGGGACAAGAAGGCTACAAACAGCTACTCGACTAGGCAGACACTCAGCCAGGAAGTCTGAGGTCAAGGTCCAGCTCCATAACTTGGTAGTAAAGTTACTTATAAAATGTTGGGGGAGGGGACAAGAGATAATGCCCGTTCTGACTGCCTCAGAGGCTCAGAGAGACAGTAGGGTCAGCAAAGTGTATTTTACACACACACACACACACACACACACACACACACACACACACAAATTCATAAAAATGAAAGTTTTCCCAATACCTTGATTAGCTATTTTTATCTTTTTAAATTTTTTTATTTTTATTGAGCTATAATGAAGTGTCTTGGTTTATTAGAAAAAAAAATCTCTGAAACTCTTCAAACATATTCACACTGCTGTTCATAAGGCAACAGTATGTGCTATAAAGGAAGTTAATGTTATATGCACTATATGCCAATCATGGCATAATGGATGGCTGTCACAAGATGGCCCTTACTCACTCTGTACAGGCATCAAGGAAAACTATGTCTGTCTCTCATATTTCTGACAAGGTACATTATAGAGTAAGATATTAGATCGGCAGTTTTGAACTCTTAGGTGATAAAGAAAATTACTATAGACTGAACACTGGTGTCTCTACAAATCCATGTGTTGAAGCCTGATATCCAATGTGATGGAATTTGCAAGACAGACTGTTGGGCAGTAATTAGGTCATGAGATGGGGAGTTCTCATGAACAGAGCACAGTTTCTTCTTGCAGAATGAAAGAAGCATCAGGGCTCAGGGGTACCTTGAAAGAAATCTCTTTCCCACTGACAAGCCTTTCAGATGCTGTCAGCAATGCAGTCTGGGAAAACAGGACCCTGGCTGGAACCTCTGAGTCAAGGTCAGATTTTGGTGTTGATGAGATTCTCTGCCTCCTGGCATCATCATCTGGGAAAATGCCTCAGAGGGGTCACAGGACACGTTAGATCACATTTACAAGTGCCGAGTTCGTGTGAGAGAACCACAGTAATCAGCACTCATCAGCCATTCTACAGCTGGTGAAACACACTCACATGACTCACTCGAGCATCCTGAAATCTGTAAAATTACTACCCTCATTCCTCATGTAGATTATAGAGCCGGCAGAAAATTGCTATCAATTAATTCAGGTTTGGAGGCCACATCCAGGTCTCATAGCTAGTGGGGCCCTGACCACTACATTAAGGCTTCTCCCGCCCAGAGTGTGCTCCTTGTAACAAGCTGTACAAGGGCCAACTGCATATAAACCTCATCTTACTTTAATCTTTAAAATACACACCCATATAAAACCATTACATGTATAACAAACAGGCACACTCACATAAGAGAAGGAATGTGTTTGAAATTGAAGTAGACTACTACTTCTCACCTAAAACTCTATTCAGTTACTTATGTAATATATGTGTTAAAGCCATAATAAATATTTCAGGAGCATGTTCAATCTTCAGAAGTGCACTGAAGGCTTGAGATAGACTCTGAACTGTAATCTGCTATATATATGTATATACATATGGCTGTATGCAAAGCATTATACTTGCATACATGCTATTTAATTTCTTATGCCCCCTACACAAAGAAAGTCATTAATTTTTATCAGCATATGGCACTTGTCAAGGATAACCACTGTTACCATAAGAGATCATGAATACATCTAAGATTTGGGAAGCACTGGGCTGAATTACTCAGTATTAGCCTTACCAGTAGAAGACAATTCTTGGCCCGAATCCCCACAGATGAGGTATCTTCCCATCCTAAGGATATGTTCCACTTTTAAATATAACCTTATCTCCTAACCTCAGACTTTCATGCTAAATCTATGGTGCTGTCTGAGAAATAGCTCACAGCTACATTCTGGGCCACAGTCCTACACATTCATCTCAAATCAAGCAACCTCACAGCTACAGTTAGAATGTGAAAGTTATTTTGGATTACATTACAGTTAAAAAAAAGGTTAAGTGCTACATTTTATATGACATTTGTCTCAATGCCTTTCATGCTGCAGAATTTACCTTTCAAATGTGGGACATTGTAGCAGCTGCCACGCCAACATTCCAATTAAGGTGTCCAGAAGCCTTTAATACCCGTTTATGAGTAGAAATGTAGATATGGGTGGATAGTAAAGTGCTGTTGGGTCTGAGACAACTGTGTGTGTGTAAGGTAAGCGACTGGCTTCCACCTTGCCTCAGTCTTTGTTATCTCAGGAACTCTCAGCTTTCTCTAACTATATCATGCTGCTTATGTAAATTCTTTTCTAATCTAATAAATTAAGGGATTCAAATGCAAACTGGAATTCCATTTCAACGTGTCCCTAGCCTTGAAGGACTATCCAGTGTCAGCCTCTACCAGTTGCAGCTCTGTGGACAACACAGAAGGTGTGGACTGTGTGTTTTTCCCATTAACTCTATGCACACAGCAAGTCCCAATGCCTCTAAAATGCAATCCCAAGCTAAAAAAAAGTAGGTGCTTACTACAATACCTAGTTCCATTTGCTTCCCTTCTAAGGNATATCTTGACAAACTAGAAAATTCCTGGTTCCACCTTTGATGATGATTTTAAGTTCATCAAAACTAATTGATCTAGGGATGACAAGGACTTGTACTAAGATTACTGAATTCATGAGGAGATGCAGAAGTACAGCAGTGAGCAGCGATGGAAAGCACCCCCCTTTCAGGGCTATGATTTAATTTCAACTGTCAAAGATGGTGTCTCCTTTTTAGTTACAGAAAATTCATCCAGGTGTAATGGCATTAGAGCATTTTTCTGCATTTGGAGAACTGCTGCTTGATTTACGTATTTAGAGGGCACTTCTAAGCTACAAAGTCAACAGAACTCAGCAGGCCAGCTCTAGCGCCACACTTGAACATTCATGTTTGCTATGGAGGCAAGCCTGCACTGCAGGCCTTCAGACTTTCCTCTGTACTGAGAAATAGGAACCTGCCACCCATTGAAGTGACTATGTCCTGTTCTCCAACAAAGGAACCCTCCATAGTTATTCCACTTGCTAACCCACCAGACTTTGATTCTGCACTTCATTAAGAACACACAAAGCCTTGTCTTCACTAGGTTATGGTTGACATTAATGAGCAGNTGCAATACCAAAATGTAAGTGGCTACTCAACCAGCATGCTGCAGCCTGTATGACGNCAGGGAGCTGACCTAAGGAAAATCCCCTACATCTGTAAACCCGGAAGTCAGACCTCCTTACCTGGTAGGGGTAGTTATACCAGCAGTGTCTTGTATTCCACAACCAGGGGGTCTGGAGAAAAAACAAAAAAGAAATAGACTTTGCATGCTTTAGAATTGTTAAAACAATAGGCATCCCACCACACATGCTCTCTGGAATGGAGTTCTCTCTTACATCTGGAGATTTATATATTCTGTTGGTCACTCAGCAGTGTTCCTACAATGTACCAATCTCAACAGCTGTGCCTCCAGGACCAGATGCAAATTATCCATCTCACTTACGGAAAAACATTGCCAACAGTTGGTACAATCTACCCTGGAACTCCTAGGCCTCAATATTTACAAAGCCATTTTCCTTACTTCTTGACCAGGGTTTGCTGACATGCTTCACTTCAGCAGGATGGTTCAGAGGAATCCCNGTGTTACCTTCCACCTCCCAATTTGTAGTTCAAGTTTCTAGGACAAATCATTCTTCTTTGATGGCAACCATTTGCCTTATAAAAACATATAATTAAAAAAAAATCTAAGTATTCATACAAATTCCAAATCTCACAATAACCAGCAGGGGATTGATTAGAATTGAGACAGAGAGCTGAACCAACCAATAACATCAGAATCAGCATCCTCACATTTTTCTATTATCATTGGCTTTCCTCATCAGTTGTTAGCCATCAACTCTGCAGTACACATCTCTAGACACTTGATATACCTATATTGTTCTTAGGATTCATCTCCCTGACCATCACTCCTGGCCCACAGGGATGAAAATGATTAGTTTCTGGCAGCTAATATCTGTTAGGCATATCTACGTCTAANACACTGTGGTGGTACTTATANATATTAACTCATTTAATTCTTACAATACTACTGATATTTGTCTTATTTTTTTCAATAGGTAAATGCAGGCCCTGAGTCTGGAAAACCTTCCTAGGTTACACAGTTCAGGAGTTTCTGAACTACTGAATAAATAGAGACTGTGTGGTCCCCGCTGACATGCAGTCACTATGTCCCATCTGAGTCTCAAAAAAGTGGAACTGAAAAAAAAGGCCCACCTCATGGAGTAAATTTTAAAATGTCTGCAAGTCTCTTTATTTCCTCTTCATTTAAGCACTCTCCACCTTCTTTCGAGAGTTTTGCTCTGTTTCGGGTTTTCATTTGCCAACACTATATCCACACTGTGTAGTCTTGCTGCCCTTGGTTTCCTGGGGGTCTGAATTGTGTCTTCTATTTCCTTCATTTCTCTTTTCTATACCACTGATGGTTACTACTCCGGGGTGTGTGGTGGTGTGAATGAGAATGGCTCCCATAAGCACATGTATTTGAATGCTTGGTCCCTAGCTGGTGAAACTGTTTTGGAAAGGATGAGGAGGTTAAGTGTGGCTTGGCTGGAGAAGGTATGTCCCTGGAGATCTGAGGTTTCGGAAGCTCACACCAGGCCCAGTCTCTCTCAGTCCCTCCTCCTCCGACTCTCTGCCTCCGACTTGTGGACCATGATGTAAACTCTTAGCTACTGCTCCAGCACCATGCCCGCCTGCCTGCCACCATGCTTTCCATCATGATGGTCAGGGATTCACTGTGAAACTGTAAACAAGCCCCCAATTAAATACTTTCTTTTATAAGTTGCCTTGGTGTCTCTTCACAGCAATAGAAAACTAAGACAGGGCAAAAATGAAGACCGAATGAGATGGGAGTGTATAAAAACACTACGGCAGCTCCCAAAGCTTAGCAAGTTATTATATTTTCATACCATACAGATAATATATATTCATTGGAGAAGATCTAAAAACACAGGAAAGGATGAAAATAAAAACAACTTAAAATTTAATGTAGGAGTACTCTGTCTGCATGTACACCTACATGCCAGAAGAGGNCGCTAGATCGCATTACAGATGGTTATTAGCCACCATGTGGTTGCTGGGAATTGAACTCAGGACCTCTGGAAAGAAGAGCCAGTGCTCNTAACCGCTGAGCCATCTCTCCAGCCCCTAGCATTAACATTTTTAATTATAGCACGTTTCTGGTCTTTTTTCCCTATGTGATATAGATACAAANATAGATTTATTTTTAAATATACATATATAAGCATGTTTTAAAAGTGTGGGCATAGCACAAAATCTATTTCGAAGTTCAGTACAATGTTATTTACTACTTTTATCACTGATAAAGTTATCTCCATAATTAACTGAAAATCCCCAAGGGTAAAGTATGTCATAAGCACATGCTTACCCCAGCCCTCAGCATTAATGCTCAAGTACACAGATGAGCATGTCCTGAATGTGAATGAAAAGGACTATGACAGTAAATGTGAGGCCTACAACAAGCCTGGTAGAGCTTTCTGGATCTATCAACAAGCCCTCAGGGCATGGTGTATCTGCTGCTCCATATGCAGCAGGGACCTTTCTACTGTGGCCATTCGTTCCTGTCACAGGCAGGACAGCAGACACAGAACAGAACCCAGCACCCAGGGCTTCTCTTCCTCTCTCAGCTTCTCTGTGTATCACTTTTATTCTAAAACTGAAGCTTCTCCCTGGATGCATTGGACGTTCATCATCTAGACCCACATCTTCTGTGGTCCTGCCAACTGACTGCCCTGTGCAGACAACACATGTCTAGCTCACACTGATCGCCTGCCACCTGAAGCATGGGGAAAGGGACGAGACACTGTAAATATGACAGAGCCACCAGGGCCCCAGCTCAGCTGGCTGGTTGTTTATCTAATATTGTAACAGTAAGGTTCTTTCTCAAGCAGCACAATGTGAGATACTAACATCACACTTCTGCATGCACAGTACTGTTTTCTAGAGCTCACATTATGCTCCCAAACACTGTAAGAGAGACAGATCAAATGTCTTTCCCAGTTTATAGACAGAAAGCAAAATAGAACTCCACAGCAAAAGGTGATTCTCTTGTGCTCAGCATCTGTTATCTTCACATTTAAACCAGAAGTGCTCCAAAATCGAAAACCTTAAAAATTCAACAACTTTACAAAATTCAAAAAAAGCTGAAATCTGGAATAACTCTGGACTCCACTGCTATGGCTGGATTCTGGTATATGAATCTGTAATTTGTAGTAAGATTATCTTATACATAACTTTTAAAAAAGATTTATTTTTATTTTATGTGTATATGTGTTGTGCCCACATGTATGTCTGTGCACCACACACATGCAGTGTCCCTGGAGGCCAGAAGAGGGTGTTGGATCCTCTGAACTGGAGTCACAGACCACTGTTCAATGCCAAATGGGTGATAAGGAACCGGATGGGATCTTCTGCAAGAGCAGCAAGTGGTCTTAACCACTGAGCCATCTCTCCAGCCTCCACATACAACTGTTTTAATTAAATTTATCCCATGAAATGTTTTATCTATTCNTGTAATCAATTTCTCCACTGATACAATTTTAATGCCACTCCCAGGAGCCATGGGCTATTAAACAAAAATCCAGATCCAGGCTTGTGATACATCCTTAGGAATTGTTCAGCATCTCCGAAAGCCAATAAAACAGACCAGTCTCTTACCAATAAAACAGACCAGTCTCTTACCATCGCTCTTGGTTGCCCACCAGCATTAGATGGTAAGGCCCTGTTGCTGAAGATACTACTCATCTTGGTTGCAAGATCCCGAGAAACCAAGCTGGGACTAAGATGAAAGCTTCCTCCCTACTGGGCGGCCTTCTTCCTGTGCAGAGATGCTTTGCAGGCTTCTTGGGGAGAAAAGGCATCAGCATTTTTACCCAGCTGTGAACCTTGTGAACTACANTAACCACCTATCAGATAAGATATGCCCACTGCTGCAGTGTGGTCCAACTGTTGTGGTAGTCACTGACCGCTCTCTGATTGGATGTGAGGCTCATTCCACAGGAAGGAATTAATGTCTGGTACTGGAAACCTAGTCAAAAACTCCCCAAACCACAACAATGACTAGAATAGCAATATGTCCTAAAAAGTGTGATTGTGGCACTTAAATCCTGGCTTACTACTCATGGCTGATGAGGCCATGGACTCTAGAAAACCTAATACTGTCACTTTCTTAAATGGGTGTAATTTCTAAATGCATTCTTATAGCCATAGATAANTGTGGTTCTTATCCCTCATCAAAGAAGCTTGATTTTGCATCAAANAGAGACCATTACAGAAATCCACAATTAGTCAAAATGCAGAAATCAATTAATCATGAGNTGCTCAGNCCCAAATGATACATCTACAATACAACCCCTACACCTAAGTCCAGGGAACATCACAGAAGAGGGCACGGAAAGGCTGTATGAGGTAGAGGGCCAGGACATCTCCTGAAAGAGTGTCTTTCTATATGACTAGGAGGCTGTACCCATGAAATCTCAACAACATGGTTGCCTAGACAAGATCTGTACAATGAGAACACCAACCAGTCAACATCCCAGCATGGATGGGGGAAATTTCAAAAGACCCCACACCTAGATAAAGAGCCACAAGCAATTAATGGCTGTGGTGAGAGGGAGAATCAGCCTTTTCCAGGGACAAGTGCCAATCCTAANTGATTAGCTCTAAACGCATATACATAGGATCTACACTAAGGGGACACATCAGTTGTGTTTATAAACAAACAAATAAGTATATGTATGTATATAACAATAAAAAGAATAGGAGCCATGAGAATGGGGGATGGGCATGGGATGAGTCAGAGGAAGGCAAAGGAGGGACAATGAATGAAGTGTAATACTCATATAAGAAATTATCAATAAATACATTTTAAAAAAGATATGAAGTTAGAAATAAGACTGGGTGGGAGACATTGGGGAAGTTTGGGGGAGGTAGGGTGGATGAATATAATCAAAATACACTATATTAACGTATGAAGTTTTCAAAGAACAAATAAAAATATTACTTTTAAAAGGTTAAAAAACTTGAAAAGTCTAGTAATTCTCAATTTTATTGTTTAGGTAGCTCAGGAGCAGCCTCTTCCTGCTTCACACCTGCACATGTAAATAACATTATGAAGCGCTGTGCAGACTTCAGGTTACTTAAACACATTATCTCNTTTAATCCACATACAACTTGTCAGTAATCAAAAATAACACAGCTAGCAGGTGCCTGCCTTAAAAGATTTACAGAGCATGGNGGCTCAGAGCTCATCACATGGCTAACATACAGACTGGGATTCAGTACATCTGGCTGAGGTGGTGAAAGTGCATGTCTGAGGCTCCCGAGTGATGCCGGCATTGTTAGATCATGGCCNTACTTAGTAGTGCGGTGGTGGAGGANGTTAAAAAGGCTGATTCTAAACAACTCATTGTCAGTCTACGATTCAGCGCAGACGAACTGAGTTAGTTCTAATAGCCATTTGCAGCAGGGACTCTTTGCTAGTCAAAGACTGCTGGAGGCAGTGATTCTCACCCAACCTCCCTTAAAACAGCTGTGGATCTAACCCCCAGCAGAAACTGTGAGCAGCATTTCTGTGAGACACTTTGGGATGCTGGTCCCAAAGTGGGAATAAGTTTGCCACNCTCCTTCATGGCCACTGGAGGAAGATAATGAAAACTGAGCTTTGAGAAGGATNCTCTATGGAGACAGGTCGACCCCACCAGCCCTTGTTTGCTTACTTCTGTACAGTCTGTGTAAGATGAATAAGTTCCTATCCTATCTCTCATTTCTGAGCCACTGTGATACACATGCATACACCCCAAACACACACAATGGCATAGTCCACATTTTAATATATGCACCAAGGTTAAGTATCACTGCAGAACCCACCTTGGAGGGGAAGAGTAATAAATGGGCGACCTAGTCAGACAGCAGAGAAGAGAGAGTTGCAAACTCAAACCAGCCAGGCCCTTGCACTGTTNTCCCCTCTAGGTGCTCTGAGTGTACAAGGAACAGGCAATTAAAGAAAAGCACGGGCAAAGCATTGGGTAGACATTGGGATTTATTCCACATTTTCGTGTATTCGGCTATTATCTAATAACATTGAGTGCTGTTACACTGAAAAGACCTCTCAAATCCAGTTTAATCCACAGAGAATCCCCAGGCCTTTCACACTGAGACCTCCATGTTATCAGTGACCAGTGAAGATGCTTGGGCTTGCTGTCTCCATATTTGAACTGGTCAACAGATATTGAATTAACACTTTTTTNAAAAAATTTTTTAAAATCTACCATGAACTGATTTGTGCTTTCACCCTGANTTGATATGTAGATGTTTTAACAGTCAATGCCTCTATATTTGAGGTNTATCCTTTAAATATTTTTCTTCCTCTTCACACACATGCTCAGAGGAAGGGGCATGTACAGATTTCAGCAAAAGGTGGCCATCTGCACACTGGGCNGTGGGCCCTCACCAGACAGAACTGCCTGCCANACATTCATTTGGAGCTTCCTGCCTACAGAACGGTGAGGAATACATTTCANCCAGCCAGTGTATTTTGTTACAGCAGTCTAAGCTAACACAACATTNTAAGANCNCACTTCCCAAATGATGTTTGCCAGCTACTAAATTACAGACCAACTGATTTCACTCTAAGCTAATTTACAAAGTATCTTATTAAGACTACCGTCACATTATAGTGTATGAAAACTTACCTTTAACACCCTCCATCTAAACCACAATGTACAAAGGGATTTTTCATTACCTTATGCACATCTGCTCCCAGACACCAACTCAACACCAAGCACATTCATCAATAATACAGAGCCCCCAGGGAGGTATATGTCTTTTCACTCCCAACCAACCAAATCCCAGCAGCAGAATGGAGCCTTGGGTACTGCTGGGGCTCACCCTGAAGTTTTCATTTGCATATATAAAGACATGAGTGATACTTATTCTTTTATTTTTTATTTGAAGAGTAAGTAAACCTAGGTTATCAGGTTTCTTTTTATCATTCGTACTATAAAGATCCCATCATGAATCTAAAATAAAAACAGATAAGCTCTTTTCACTTTACCATTTGAAATAATTATGTCAGTTTAGGCTAAAGAGAGAAGAGATATTAAACAACCAGAGAAAAGAATATACAGTTTACCAGGCAAGGGTTTAATGATTAAATAAAAATATAAATACACATATGCTTACATATAAACATACATGCATACAATCATTCATTCATACANACAAACAGACATACATTCCTACTTTTTAAAGAAGTATTGAGTACCTGAAGCTCAGGGGATAGTAGTTTCGTTCAAAATAATTATTTTAATTTAACAAGAGAACATGGATTATATGAATTATAATATGTTGCTTTGAATATGTTGAACATGAATTATATGTGTTGCTTTATCAAAGATGTGAAAGGTCTGTGGTCTGTACTCAAAGTTAGCATCGTAAAGGCAAAATTTCAGTTTCCTGTTTTCACCAAAACTCCCTTCTGGCTGGGCACAGTGGTGCACGCCTTTGATCCCAGCACTTCAGAGGCAGAGGCAGAAGCAGAGGCAGGGGAATCTCTTTGAATCTGAGTTTAGTTTGGTCTACATAATGAGTTCCAGGATAGCCAGAGCTACATAGTGAGATCCTGTCTAAAACAAACAAACAAACAAACAAAAAACAAACAAAACTTCCTTCTGGTTTTCACATGACCAAAGGAAGACAGCTAAAATCCACTGCTCTGTGCAGCTGAAGTAATGAATGTATGGCTCTTTGGATTATGCATAGAAATGCTAGAAAGGCACTCCCTGAATTAAGAAAATATATATTAATAATGTATAAATCGTGCAAATCCTTTTACAAAACTGCTTTTTTTTCTCAAAGTGCCCTGAAAACACTTTGACCACGCAACATTGCAATATTTCAACATTATTTATACCTGTTGGTTGTATCCAGGCCTTACTGTCAAAACGAGACATAAGGAAAATGCTTCCATGTTGGCAGTGAACTTACACTAGAAAATCAATCTTTCTGCATGCTGAGTTCAATCTAAAGTCCTACATGACATTTTTCCTTTCAAATTTAGTCCAAGGGAAGAAATTTTTTANTAAAATTTTATTGTTTAGAAAATTTTAGTCCAAGGGAAAANTATTGTTGTGTTTTTCTTTCTGTGAAAGCTTAGTGTGTTTCCTCGACACATGAGAATAAGGTCACCTGCTGTGACATCTTGGCATTGGGAAGTTGACATCTAACCCTGAAGCTCTTTCACACCCACTGTGCCTATCTTTCAACATCTTTCTTTATCTCTCCTTGCACCTGTATTTTTAATAATGTTTAATATCTATAAACACTCAACTGTATACTTTATTTTAAATCATATCAATTCAGTATAATAATCTAGATTTTATTATAATTTTAAAACAGAATCAAAAGATACATTTCCTGTTTTGTGATCTTAAAAAAAGATACAAAGAAACTGTATTTAATTGTCTTTCATTCTAAAGACTATGCTTGTAGGTAGTGAGTAGTCTGGAATGCTCAGCAGAAGGTAGCAGGCATCCTTTTCTCTTTTTCTGGGCCTGGAGATACATGACTATAAATCTACAAAGCAAAGTGGTAACTTCTCCCTGGAAGTGCATGGCATCTGTGTTAGCTTTGAAATTTCTTGTGATGTGAAGATGTAATTTGGACTTGACCCTGTGATAGCATACAAGGATAGCAGCCTTTCATATTGGTCAGGTTTTAACAGGGATGCTGTTCTCCTAGATCTGGTCTTGCATGTGTCTTCAGCACACATTGCAATCAATTTTGAAAGTAATCTAAAGATCCGCCAAGCACACATAAGTAGAAGATCCCTAACTGGACCCTGGTCCTGAGGCCACAGGGTCTCTAGGAAGGTTTTATTAGAAAAACAAAGATGAGGGAATGTGAGTGGNGTTCCTTTCAGCCAGTAGACCTCAACTTTTCCGCCTCTGTTCAATTGAAGGGCTCCAACACACCTAACAGTCATAGGGCACGATGGCTGTGGTTCTCAAGAATCAGCATGTCAGGCCACCTCCATCAGTGCTGATGTGGACACTTCTCCACGCAAACACCAGGAAAACTCAAGATGCACTGGTTAATTCCATGTTTAGAAGAAGCAGCTGGGATANAGAGACCAGACAAAGGAGAAAGAATATGAAAGACTTATAGAGGAGAAAATGGTGACGATGTCAACACAAGGGAAGGCAGATGTGCAGGCTAATAAAGAATTTGGGAACGAAGCCAACACGAATGGCTATTAAGAAGCATAAATTAGTCAAAAGGCAATTTCAGAACAACTTATAACATAAAACAAAGNACTGATAGCTCTAATATGCAGAGGAACCATACACTGACTAAGAGACTTAAACATAGAATGGAAAAATGGAGCAAAGATACAAATAGGCAACATTTAAATAAAACATGTTTATGCTTTAATATTAAAAGTTATGGAACAAAACTGGACAGACTTTATTTCATTGCAATGCCTGGCACATATTTAACAAGCTTAATATGAAGGGGTCATCAGTGCAAAGAGAAACCAATACTCTGCAAATTAACATATATCAAGAGCCTTTAAAACATGCATGCCCTTGACCCAGCATTTATTATAGAAAAAAAAAACCCCACAAAACATCAGGCCTCTTTATAAAGGATTTGGTACATAAATATCTATTACAGCTCTTTTTCTAATAATGAAAGGTTGAAATAAATATAATTATTAATAATATGAGGTTGAAATTTTCTGAGCCTGGCCTCCTTTAAAAGCAGATGCTGGGATGAAGAATCGGATACAGACTGTTGAAGAGAAAGCAAAATAGATGAGGAGGAAACGTGATAGAATTTGCAGAAACGAACTGATTTCTGCTGCAGGTAGCAGCATCCTTCTCCTGCTGGAAAGCCCCTGCAGTTCTTCCTCACAAGCATCCAGTGACAGTCCCAACTCAAAACAGGGACGCCTGCGATGTGCCNANCCCTCCCACCCCCTATTGGCTGAAAGCTGTAGTGTTAATTTCTCCATGTTTCTAGCTTGTACCTTCCTGAGCCTAACTGATCTCCACGGCTCTGGAAAAAGTAGAGTGGGGAGGTGACACAGCTGGAATATCACGCGGAATGCAGTCAAGGATGCATGGAACTGTTTATCCCAGCTGTGCTAACATCATGTGGGCCAAGGAGGATTAACATGACAGGCATGTTTTATGTGAAAATCATATCACAAGAAGAGTCTACAAGATGCTTAAAATATAGAGCAGACTCTGTATTTGCTCAATATCCACAAAGGATTGATTCCGTGACCTCTCAAAGACACAACTGTAGATGCTCAGACCTTTGTAGAAATTGGGGGGGCATTTGCTTATATACTGCTGTGAATATCCCCACATAGTTTAGAGCCTCTCTAGATTAAGCATAATGTCTAATCCAGTGAAAGTGCTCTGGGCATAAGTGTTACACTCTTGTGTTCAGAAGACCTAGATGTTCAGTGCATGTGCAATTCTGCATTATTTTTATTAACAGTTGGTTGAATCCCTAACAGTAGTAGCAGTGGATATGGAGAGGGATCTATATTTTACACACACTCACACACACGCACACACACACACACCCTAAAAACCCTAAAAAAGTTTGTTTGCANATCAATATTAAATTACACAGGTTGTCATATCTATCCATTTTCTGTAATGAACAAGTTTTATTCAAATACAGTAAGTCCAACCAATGAAGTTTCAATGGTCCTATAAAAGACATTTGTTCTCTCCATATAAGTAGCATTAAGAGATTACTAATACATTGCCACTCCCAAATTATCCAATAATCATAATTAGCTTTAAATTTAAAGCTAGCACAAGAAATAGCTGCTTTTGGAGTTCTTCTGTATTTATCGGTTTGTTTCAATATAAACATACTACTAATAATTTAATCCTAAAGTCTCAATTTAAAGTAGAATGTGAGACCAATATGAACAACTGATATAACACAAAGCCTTATATTCATTCTTGCGCCCAAAGATTCCTTACCAACTTTATTCTTTTTTTTTTTTTTTTTTTTTTTTCTGGTGAATATGCAAATAATAAGTACAAGGAAAAGTAGTTGGATGACTGAATCCAAACAAGAATTAACCCCCAATCAATTCTCAAATGCTTCTAGGATTTTATTCTTTAACCACCCGCTGGGCCCTGACACCTCTGCGCTGTCACAGCACCCTCTGTAGTCATGCAGTCTTTCATGTGTTTGTTGAGTGGCTAACATGAATTAGTCACCTTCAAGCTCTCTACCTTTGGGGAATCTTGCTATCTCCCAGGTGTCCAAAACAAGTACATTATAGACTATAGCAGTGGTAAATACAAGATGCAAGAAAGTAGTACACATGAGGGCACTAAACACAGCCTTGGAGGCTACAGTGGAAGGGAAGACTCTACTGGAAAGTATCACATGGTTGNAAGCAGTAAACATATGGACGACAGTCACTAGATAAGAGGGGAGGAATTTCCAGAGAAAATAAAAGTATATCCTTGTCTTTTGAAGATGGAGTCATAGCTCCAACATTTACTCTATTCCTCCATTCCTATACTTTATTCTCCAGAGTAGAAAAAAAATTTAGCTTGTATCCTCACTTCTGATTGAGTAGGTAGAATACACCTCTTGCCATTCTAGGCTCTTGATGGCTTGATTGTCTACTCTGACCATGCAAGAAAGTCTATTCTTCACTTGTCTACCTATCTTCCTAGGCTGTGGGGGCCTGCAAAGCCAAGTTGTTTACAAGTTAAGATGGTCCTGGGAGGAGATAGGGAGGAAGGAACCAAGTTGTTGACAAAGGTCTGTGGGGGTCTGTGGAGGAAGCAAGGAGGGAGAAACCTAAGCTGTTTATGTCTGGGTGACTTTTAAACTGATTGGCCCGACAGGGCATCTACCCCGCCCATCTCTCTAGCCTTGTGGTTTTAGGCTTTAAAAGGGCCTCACTGTTTTTCAATAAAGGAGTTCTTGCTTGACTGGACTCCCTGTCACNTCTGATTGTCTCCTGGGAAAGGGAGGCTGGGATTGGGCGGACAGTCCTGGGTCGTCCCTTCTCGGGAGACCTAAGTTCTCAATGGGGCAGACTATACCATGTTACTTGCTGTGAGAAGTCTAGCTACCATTTACCTCTTTGCCTTATCCACAGAGCCCCTTGTCTAGCATCCCATATCTTTCCCAGTCTTCTAAGATCCNGTGTATTGACTTTTTGCCTCCAGAAATCGTTTCCTGGAGCCCTTTGGGGGTCTTCCCCTCTACCAAACTCCAACTTCTTTGAAAATTTTAATATACACATTACTTTTCAATTTTAAAAAGTACCTCTAACATAGGTTTAGTATGTCAGGCTCTCTAGGATTGGTTGCCTCACTGTGAGTTGTTCTGGAGACTTCTAAGCATCTAGAAGCAGCAGGCTAGGAAGCACTGCTCCTAAGGAACAGCCATGCGAGTCAGCAGAAAGGGGCAGGTGAAAAGGAAGTGGATATTAAGAGATTCCTTCTTGTTGCCAGGCAAAAGTGTCGCTACAAGCTGTGCAATGTGAGACGCTCATGGTGAACCTCACCAAAGCTATAAAGACAACAGACCCAAGCGACAGGACCCAAATCCAAGCCTCCCTCAACCATGTCCCAGCTTTGTGAGTAAGACTCCCTGCATAATACTTTCAAATCAAATAAATACTTCACAGGAAGAGGGAAAATTCTATTTTGGATCCCCTGATAGGCACATCAACACATTTCTACTTGACTAAATTATGCATCTTGGGAGTCTAGATTTCTTCATTTAAATTTCTTCAACTAAGACAATATATCACAACTGACTGATTGTAGGAAAAGGAATAAAAATCTNGTTGATCTGTNCTAAAGAAGAACACAAAACCGCTCAATGTTTTAATTTTAGAAAATAGTTGTTTTTCTTTAAATGTCATTTGTGTTGAATGTAAAGGATTTATTTAAGTTAATTTTAAAGATTTTTTTAATTTAAAGAACTTTTTTCAAAAGAAAAATTTAAAAAGTCCTTCAGTTTTAATTTCCAATAAACAAGTATCAATAGATATTACAGTGTCTAATGTCAATAATGTAAACAAGGCTCTTTAAGATTCCATGTAATCTTGATGTTGTTACATAGAAGGGCTCCAAACCTGGAAGTTTGTGAACTACTTGCTGTGAGGCAGGCAAATCAACAGATAGAAAAGGACTCAAGTCTCTGACAATCAAGGGAAACAGACATGTCTCAGGCCACTCCAAGAGACCAACGAGACCCTCCAAGCAACAAAAGAGACCCTTGAGCTACTCAAATAAATGCCATTCACCATATGGAAGGTCACAGTCAAGAGTGTCTGGCACTCAGCTTGATGCATCCCTCCTCCAACCTTTTCAAGCAAAAGCCAGAGTCAAACCAATAAGGTTGAATGGAGGAAGACTCTTTGTTGAGGTGGCAATATAGAATGTGAGTAGATGATCTTTAGCTGTAAGAGAGAACAAGAATTGGCCTTGGACGCTGTTCAGCCTAAATGTTCATCAGGACTTCTCACAGGTATCATTGTTTTCTTTTACATAAATTTACCTTGAGCTAAGTCCTACATACATAAAAATCACCTTCTTAAGAACATTTCAAAGAGACTGCATTAAAAAGGAGTGAAAAGCCTTTTCTTCCACTTTCTTCAAAATACAGAGCACTCTAAGCTTGACTTTTTGTGCATATGAAATTTCACTCACCTGCTTCGAAAAACATTAGTTTGTCCCCATGCCTGGGTACCNTATCTGGAAACCTACAAGTAGCATGTCATATCAGATAAGTCATAGATTACAACCTATTAAGAACAAACAGGTTTATTGTCCCTAAATTCATATCCTAGAAGAAACTATCAATGAGTCTGCCTAGAAATGCCCATAGTGGCCATGGAAGGAGAGCATTTTATATGAGTGGACATGAAGAAACAGCTGTGTCATGACATCATCATTTGAGAATGCTACAGGGAAATAAAAAATCCAAATGACCAGCACTTACATTGTTAATTTATATGAGCAGAGAATATGATGAAGGCAGAGAACTGTGAAAGTAAAGGATGGATGATTCCACCTCTGCAATCACAGAGAGAACACATGAGAGAGAAGAGGACAGAAAGGGTACAGAAACCCTACTCTCAGGGTTTGGCCTGTCCTTAGCCAGCCGATGACACCGTCAGTAAATTCACCCATCAGGCTGCTTATGTGTGAAGCAAGGAGTTGGCTCCAGTCATTTCTAAGATCTCTAAACCTATATTTCACCGCTTTTTTTTNCCCCCACCTCTGTTTACCGCTCTGGTTGGCAGCATGAACCTGGGAGAGTGGGGCCTAAAAATGAGATGGACTAAAATCTTATGCAATAGTCAACTTTATTCAGAGTATTAGACAATATACTCTGAGGGTTAAGAAGAGTCACCTGCACAAAATGTACAATCACAAGGACAAGCTACACGTGGCAAAAACATGTTTCTCCACAGAGGCATGTATGAATAACAGCAGCTGAAGTTAACTCACTCCTATCTGCTACACCTGGGAGGAGCGTGCAAACACATTTCAAGAACAAGTCTGTGTTTTGAAGAAACTGAGGTCACAAGACTCTTGTCTTGTTTTCTCACAAGCACTCAGAATTCTCACAGGACTCCATTCTTGGACTGTGTCTTGACACACCTCCTTTNTTCTTCCAAAAGACAAACCTGTTTTGTCACTCTGGCTGCACTGCCAACTCTATCCCCANGGAAAGCAAACCCAGTATCTAGGAAGATCTCTGGGTTCTTTTTGTAGGGACCCTGTTTATCTACTGTAACATACAGATCCTGAAGTACAAAGCTGTCACCTTTATTAAATACAACTGAGAATTATTAGTAATGAAGATAATAAAACGCTCATTTGGTCTAATTTTATGATTTTGAGGAAAAACTCATGAAATTAGTAATTGTTTCTCAGTGTGTCACCTTTTGTGAGGTTCCTATTCTATATTAGGCTTATTATTAAAGATTTAAAATTTTAAATTAAATTGTGATGAAAATTTGAAATTTTAATTTAGGAAAATAATTACCTCCCTTTCCTTACAGGCACTTTCATATATTAAAATTCATCAAAGGACTGAAACTTGTTTTTATCATTACTCAATATTAATAAGACAACTGATCAAACTATGCCCATTACATGAGTGGTAAGTCCTCATAGTCTTATCTTCTAATTAGTATAGAGAAATTATCTTATGAGTTGCCAAGTTAATTACAAAGAATTGATCTCCACGCAGTTAAGTTTTGATCATCATTTTTGGATTTTAATCATGCATGTCTTTCTCTTTTCATAGCTTCTGATCTCCCCCAAATGTGTAATCAGTTTTTAGAGGGAAGTGATGCAAGACACAAGTAGGAGAGACTGACGCAACTGAGCAATAGCAAGGNTGCTGAACCGGTGTTACAGTCGAGTTCTTCTGAATGCATGATAAGGCATCAATCAGTGCAGAGAGTTATTCAAATCAATGAAANTGGATGGGTGATGAATGAAATTGGCATGATATTAGAATGTGATTTCTCAAATTATCATTCTATTTACTGGGAAACAAAAAACGGGCCAATTAGTCACACTGCCTCACTGACAAGTCTATATCCACGTAGGTAGAATATTTTCCTCTTGTGTCTTTTGAATGCTTCTTTGTTTTGTTTATACATCTAGAGTATTTCTGAGTTTTCTGTCTATAATATGAACCTATCAATGTTTGCTTTCTTGTCATTTGGCTCATACAGGCTCTCGGGGTTGCACTTATTGCTAGGTCAGATTTCTGGTTCTCCAGGCATACACACTATCAATTACAGAACTTCCTTGTGCAAACAAGTGAGAAACAAGGCTATTATTGCAGCAAAAATTGGCAGTGCTTAGAGTGTCCATGAAACTGAACCAAGCTGGAGCCATCAGGCACCAGGCTAAAGTATACAAATGGCTTTATGGCTTCAGTCTACACTCAAAAGGCCATGCATGGCTCATTGCATGCATGGAGTAACCTTTAAAAGAGAAATGACTCCGAGACAATGACATTTTACAGGCTCCAATATAAACAGCTTTAGCAAATGACCTGAGAAGACACACTATTTTGTTATCACTGGAAGGAAGTATTATCTAGAAAATTCGTATCATGCAATTACTGTTTTAGAGATGCATCACCAAGTCAAATGACAATGCTATCCTAGATTTCCAATCAGTTTCTAAAATTTCATAATTAGAGGGTTTTTGATGCCATGACAATATTTTTATCTCTATAAGATAACTCTGTTTGTAATGTTTATTTATTTTTATTTTATATTTTCTTTTATTGAAAATATTTTTTTCATAATATATCTTGATTATGTTTTTCCATTCCCTCTACTCTTCTCAATTCCTCCTCTCCTCCCCTCCCATCTATCCACTTTTTGTCTCTCATTAGGAAACAAACAGGCTTCTAACGAATATGAATAGAATAGAATAGAACAGAACATGATTAAAAAAAAAAAACAAAACACCATAATAGGACAAAACAAACAACCAGAAGAAAAAGAGCTCAAGAAAAGGCACAAGACAGATATAAATGCCACAAAACAGAAGCAAAGAACGAGGAGGAGGAGGAGGAGGAGGAAGAGAGAGAGAGAGAGAGAGAGAGGGAGGGGGAGGGAGGCAGGCAGAATATAAAATTTAAAAAAGATAAAGTTAAAAAAAAGAAACAAAAAGCCCTGGTACTACATTAGAAGAAAAGGAACCCCCAAAGATGCCATTGAGTTAATTTTCTGTTGGCCATCTACTGCTGGGCATGTGGTATACCCTTAAGAGTAGTTTGTTTCTCCAGTGAGAGGCTCTCTTGGAGAAAACCAAATTTTCATTTGCAAATGATTATCATTGGAGATAACTTCTGAGTTAGGGATGGGGGCTGTGGCCACTTCTCCTTTCAGCTCTAGGACCCCCATCTGGTACAATCCTGTTCAGGCTCCGTGCAAGCTGCCTCAGTCTCTATAAGTTCATATGCTCATCAGTCCTGCTGTGTTTAGAAGGCCTTGTTTCACTGGTGTCTTCCCATTCCCTCTGACTCTTACACTCTTTCCACATCCTCTTCTGCAGAGTTCCCTGAACCCCAAGGGAAGGGATTTGATAAAGACATCCCTTTTAGGGCTGAGTGTTCCAAGGTCTCTCACTCTGTACATATTGTTTGGCTGTGAGTCTCTGTATTTGTTCCCATCTCTGCAAGAGGAAGCTTCTCTGATGATGGCTGAGCAAGGCACTGATCTATGAGTACAGCAGAATGTCATTAGGAGTCATTTTATTGCTATGTTCCTTTAGTAGAACAGNAGTATTTAGTTTTACCCTTGGTCCTTGGTCTATCTAGTCTCAGGTTCTTGGTCAACCATCATCAGGTATGGGTCCCATCTTGTGGAGTGGGCCTTCAGTCAAATCACATATTGGTTGGTTACTCCCACAGGATCTGTGCCACCACTGCACTAGCATGCAGGCAGGACACCACTGTAGATAAAAGGGTTTGTAGCTGGGCTGGTGTTCATATTTCTCCTCTGGTAGCATGCAGAGTACCTTTTGGTACCAAGAACACAGCCTGTGTGTATGTGTGTGTGGGATGAAGAGTCTGTGTAGGCACCAGCTCTACTTCTTTGTGTTCAATGAGTTCTGTAGGTGTTGTCTTCAGAAATAGAGCCTTACAACCAGTTTGTGGAGAGCAGCCTATTATAGTCTTGTCAACAGTCTGGGTTGTCTAGTTGTTACTATGGGACCCCTTTGGTCAACAACTCAATTATATGTAAACCATTCCCAGTACTGGAAGCTTCATTTAGTGACAAGAGATGCCCAGCTGGGGCTCTGTCTCCCCCGTTATTTGGTGATTTCATTTAGATTATCTTCACATGTGTTTCTACTAGGAAACTTCTAGGAAGTTTCTACTGTATTAGGTTTCCATACTACCCCTCAAAAGGACCTTAATTTTAGCTATCTCCGCCTCAACCCTACCCTCATCCCCTTTTCCCTCTTCCTTGCTTGATCGTCCTGTTCCAGTCTCCCCACCGCTGTCCATCCATAACTATGTATTTCATTTCCCTTTCCTGGAGAGATCTGTCCCCCACCTAGTACCTTACTCTATACCTAACCTCTGTNATTCTACCAACATAGCTTGTTTATCATTGACTTAGTGTTAGCAGTTAGGAATGTAGTAAAATACACATTTTTTAATGTAAATTGAGTGATAAGTCACCTAGTTTAGCTTCATCCTGGAGGAATGACTCTCAGTTTTCAAGTACTATTGGCAACAGACACAAATAACATTCAGCTTTTAACTAACAGTCCAATAACAATAACAAGAACGAACATATGTAGGTTCTGTTCCAATGAACAAAACTTAATCCAAGACGGAAGTGAATCTAATCATTGTAACACCAATTGGTTTTATAATAGGGTTCATTGTAATTTTGTCCTTGGAAAAACAAAGAGGACGCCCAAGGAGAGGAAAATTACAGTTAGTCTAAACAGGAAGAAATAAAACAACTATCTAAATATAGGAAAATTTGGCAGCTGTGACAAGTGCCAACACTAACAAGATGGAGCTAGCAGGCCAGCTGTACCATGGGTTTTTTTTTCAGTTTGCTTATATCTGCCTAAGTGGCAGTACTTTAACAAACAGCACAAGAAATAATCAAACTGAATCCCTGGATGATTACAATTCTAAAGTGTTCCCAGGTATTCACTCAGCAAAATTTCCTCTTCTAGCACCTGCTCTGTGCTGTGCAGGGTTCCAGGTGCGGAGGATACAGGGATGAAGACAACAGAAATAATGATGTTCCAGTGGAGGGAGAGTCAGCAGGCAAAAGAACCAGAACCCCACAGAGGTTATCAGGATGGCATCTGAAGACAGCAAGCAGGGAAAGGGATGCATGGGAGGTGCTGCCACTGGAGTGGACAGGAAGGCTTTGTGAATGACAGCTTTGGAGTCATAGAGGGACTCACTGCCACGGGGACTTTTACTTTGATGTATTTACTATCTTATTGTTTTTTCTTGAGTTTCTACCTTTATTTGTGTGATGGTTAATATGGGTAGGATATAGAATCAGTTAAGGAGATACCCTTCTGGGCACACCTATGAGAGATTACCTAAGTCAGGTTAGCTGAGGTGGGAAGATCCACCTCACTGTAGCCAGCACCATTCCATGGGTTTNAGTACTGGACTGAACAGAAAGGAGACAGCTAGCTGACACTAGCATTCATTTCCCACCGCTTCCTGATGGTGAATACAACTTGACTCACCGCCTCAAGTTTCTAATGTCACATTTTCCCTGCCACAATGGATTAATAACCACACCATGAAACTGTAAGCCTAAGCGGATCCTTTCTCCTTTAAGCTGCTTTTGTCAAAGCAGTTTATCATGGCAAGTAGACAAGCAAGGAGCTTGATATGCAAATAAAGCAAGACATCAGGCAAAGGAGGTGGCAGCAGGAAAAAGGGTAC
>LZPO01108378.1:30545-44334 GCA_001675575.1 Neotoma lepida | reverse complement strand
CTGTTCTTCACCTTAGTTTTTGGAGATAGAATTCACTGACAAACTTGGAGCACACCAATCTGGATAGGCTAGCCAGCCAATGAGCCCCAGGGATCTTCCTTTCTTTGTCTCCCCAGCGGTAAGATTTAGGCATGAGCCACCAGATCCAGCTTTTATGTGGGTGTTGGGGATCTGAACTCAGGTTCTTGTCCTGGTGCAACAAGTGCTTTCTGCTTGAGCTATCTCCCCATGCTGAATTTTGGCTTTTAATTAGCATAAACTTCAATNAGCAGAAACAAGTTTGTTTGCATTCTGTGTGACCACAAAGCTGTATCCTTAGATGTGTGATCTATTTCCACTATAGTTGGAAGTGTGTTGTTATTTCCATTATAGTTCATGGAAAGAATATTTAGATGGGGTCAAGGAGACCTAGGTGGTAGTGGAAACTGNAAGTCAGACTTTTCTCAGGGCTGTCGTTCTCTGGAAAAGTAGGAGAATGAAAGGGAAAAACAAAAAATGACAAAATAAAGCACTGTAGACAAACCATTTGGTAACATGCCAGCCTAAGAAGACAGTAGTTTTCATATTTCAATTTCCTACTCTATAAAGTGGCCATGCTGATTATCCTGAGAGGGTTTATGAAATTGAGCATGTCAAGAGAGTTTTAAAAGCAAAAACAGTCTAGGAATACAAGTCACTGACTATGTTCCTTGGATGACTCTAGTCACAACACACTGTGATAAGAGAAGACAGTGATGAAGTGAGTGATGTGAAAATGAATTCAGTAGAGAAATTACATTGACAGTGTAGCCAGAAGCCGTAATGGTATCTTTACATTGAAAGCACTGTATGAGGAACACCTGATTTCTCAATACACTCAGCCATGTGTCGAATCCTTTTCATCTCTGACTTTGAAAGAAGTAAAAAACTCTGCTGCCNCTATACATGCTTTCTGAGACAACTGTACGTGCTGAGTCAGACTTGTTATGACAACTTCTTCAGTTATGTTTCAGTGTAACCCAGGAGCACAGGAGTACAGAGGCTGCTATTCCTGAGAAACAGGTAACAAAATGCTACTCTTCATGAGGGCCAGGATCCCAACTAATGCTGAGCATCATTTTAGCAACTGACATTCTTCCTGGACGGACTGGATGTAGCCCTATTGCAGCAGGACCTTTGGGAGCCTACAGCTCTGTTATGTGTCCACTGAGGCCAACTCCCAGGCTGACTGATCTGTATCATGTGAGTGAGGTGANCACACATGCAAAGGTCAGATCTGAAGCCAACAACCCCTTAACTCCTTACTGTGTTGATCAAGGAATTCTAAGAAGATCAGTTTGTTGTTACCTTATTTAGCTGTTCTGCCATCCCTGTTTCCCTGCCAACACTGCTGAGGATCTGTGGACCTGCCACTTCATGGGACCAGACACACATGGGAAAATGAAAACTAGAAGGCAGTTCTGCTCTTTATTTTAATGAAGAGGCTTTCTAGAAGGGCAGCCACACAGCAGCAGGAACTCAGACAAGAGAAACTCAACAGTACAAGTAACAGGCATATTTCACCCATTAGAGAGAGGGGGATACTCCAGGCAAAGCTGCCTGCCCCTCCATCTTTTCCTCCTTAATGACTGAACCCCAATTTTAAGCTGAACTTACTATCTAAAAACAAAAATGGTATTTCTCAGCCCCCTTTTTCAGAGAATAGGGTCTCATAACGCTGTTCTGTCTATGGACATGGTGTATGGGTATTCACAGTAGTAACAACAGGTGGCATGGCTAGAAAGCAACTTTACACCTGCCTACTTTTTATTCTTTAGGTGGNGGATATTTCTTTATGGGGTTGCTGGAGTTCAGCAATCATTTTGTACCAGGGAATAATCTAGAAGATAAAATTGTACTGTTGTGGTAGAACAGACAGAAAGTCTCCATGTCATACACGGCACAGTGAAACCATCATATTAGATTCCAGACGTATTTGACATGGTAAATCTTTGTTATTGTTTAAGTCACCAAGATTGACTGGCTGATGGACTGTAATATGCTCCAAGCCTAATCCTAACTAAAAATGAGAAAAACACTGAGAGACATACAGCAACAGGGAGAGATACCAGTGGCGTATGGGTACACACTGTGTGACTTTCCAATGCATTCATACTGCTTCCACTTTCTGTCACAGGCACGTTAAATATGTATAATCTTAAGTTTACAAAGAGGTTTAATAGCAGTTCAGAACCCCAGGTGCTGAAGCAGTAAACACAATTTACCTGAACTCTACACAGTGAAGGACAGCTAGTGTAGTCTGACGACTTTAAATTTATGGATGGTTAAAGCTGAACGTGGGGAACAGAGGGTGAATGAGAGTCATTCANAGGAGGAGTTGGTGGATATGCTGTCTCGTTAGGAGACAGGGAGGAGCAGAGGTGATACTAACTTCTCTGACTTTCCAGTATGGTGGCACACGAACGAAAGTTCAACACCAGCCGGGAGGCCAAGCATGGGACTGCAAGTTGGAGACACAGAGACAACCTTTCGTTTTGTTTCTTTTTAAAAACTAAGATGGGGAAGGAACATGAGAAGTAAGAAAGGGAAGAGTGATTTGTTTTGAACTTGACATACTCTTGTCATGTCTGTGAGTTTCAATGCAACGTCTAAACGAAAACTGGCAAATAGGCTGGGAATACAGGCTCACCCTACCCCCATTTCTCTTCTTTTTTTTAAAAACACATTTGATGATTTCACATCAATGACAGTAAAGCTCAGGTTGCTTATGAGTTCAAGGCAATTGCTAACCCATTTTTTAATCTCCTTCTGGATTCTCTCTGTGTGTCCTTCTTGGCTAACAAGCCACTGCTAAATACAAACATGCAGAACTGTTCCCAGTTCCCCAAANTAAGTTTCAAAGCAGTCCACCCTGTGTGCATTCCTTTCCCACATATTCATTGTACTNCNAGTACCTGCTTGCTAGCCGCCTCCCNTGAGACAGAAAACTAGGAAGGCCTTCTCTATCATTTTGGATCTCATGCAGCAAAACTGATCTGTGCTCTGATAATTGGTTCATTAGTGGAGGCTTACACTCCCTGCCTCTCTGTTTGTTTCCTCTGGTCTCTTATCTGGAACACAGAAAAGAATCAACAGCAATCCTGAGTTGTCAAGGTGAGAGAATAATATAGTGGTAGCTTTTACCTAGAGAAAGAAGGAAAAAAAAAACCACCCTATAACCAGCTAATTAAGTAGAAGACTTTTATATAAGGAAAAAAGGAAACTGACTTGCTCATATCTCTGAAAACCTGTATGCAAAACACATCAAGAATGAAAAATCAATAGCCCAGCTCAATACCAGCAAGCAGGAGTGAGGCAGGGTTTAGCTCTTGGTGCTCAGGAGGCAGCACTGGGTTGGATGAAGAAAGCATCATGGGTGATCTCCCACATGGCCAGGCAGAAGCTGAATTTCTTAGGACAGCAGAGTGCTAAATATGTTGCTCACTTACCCTCAGCTTTGAGCTATGACATGACCAATAGAACATCAGATGAGGTCTGTGTCCTCCTTAAAGGTTTTTCTAAATACTATGACAATAGCAGGGACCACATACTTGCTAAATATCCCAAGCCAGAAATACTGCTTAACTCAAACTCATTATAAAAGGAGAAAATAAAGTAATGGCAAACTAGAATGTGGTAAATACAGAAGCCTTGCCCATGGCATGTGTGAATGCTTTTTTGAAGTGTTTGTAACATGTTCTCTTATTGCTGAGAATTAGCAAAGATTATTGAATTGTGCAAACCACCTTTTAATTTGCAAGACATCTACAAGATAAACACAAGGAATGTATTAATACTTTCAAGTTCTGACAACATGAGAATTACTTTGAGCTCTGTGAAACAATGTTTGCGTGTTCCATATACACTCTCAGGCTGTTATACACAGTTGCAGGAGACTCTAAGAGAACATAACCCAAGAAAGCAAACTTTCAGCACCATCCCTGCCTCGCTCCAATGTCAACTGCTTCCCAGCACTGCTCCTCAAAGCAGGCCCACTGAAAAGGCACCACAGGAAAGTATTACATGCCCCTCGGTATTTGTCCAAATTGAGTTGAAGAGTTCTATCGACATAAGCACTGGTACCCGGAGGCATTCTGTATGACACTGCAATGGTGACAACATGCCACTAACTATTTGCAAAAGCCCATAGTATGTACAAGACAAGAGCAAGCCCTAATGTAAGTGTAAGCTTTAGTTGATAGACTTTTAATATTGGCTTGCCAATTTTTAACAAAACTACTACACTACTAAGACAAAAATGTTAGTAATGGGAAACTGGGGATGGGAGGGAAGGGCATATGAGAATCCCCTGTTCTTTCTGTTCAATTTTTCTCTGACACACAAAATTTTAAGGAACAGTATTTACTTAGAGCTTCCAAATCATAACTAATTTAATGCTTTGTCAGCAGAAACAATAATCAATTTGAAAAGTAGTATACCATAGGAATTCAGAGTGCCTTATTTTTCTCAGGACTGGGGATGTGACCTAAGGCCTCAAGCATGCTAGGCAAGTGCTTTGACACAGGACATATTTTCTGAGTTAGATTGTCTAGTCACAATTTGTAGAATGTGAAGTTTCTGGCTGTACAACCTTGAGCAAGTGATATAATTTATGAGAATTTAAGTGATCCATTCAGTCACTATTGTATGTATGTGGATGGCAGACCTGACCAGATTGCCTGACCAGAGCAATTAAAAATAAAAATAAAACCAACTGCCAGATAAAATAAATTGTATGATGTGAAAAGTAAGAGGTGCTCAGAGAAAGGGAGAGCAAGTTAAAGGCCATCAGGGCTATTATGGGTGACTAGGGAATAAATTTTACCTGCTAGCAGAGGATATAAAATTTCCCACCATCTAAGTGTACTGTGGATCCCATTCAGTCTCTCATAAAGGAACTTTGTGCCCAGCACAAAGGCAATGAATGCCTTTATGTCAAAGTGGCCTCTTCTAAGTAAATGTCAGTGTTTGGATAACTTTTATGTTAACAATACCTGCCTTATTTTATTTCCTGATTTTTTTTCATGAAATGCTAGAGCATGAGGAAATTAAAATTTAAATACCTTACGTAAAAGACTCATATTTTAAGGATAACAAACACTTGTGGAATTTATGGCTGTTCACTAACAAAAACCATCTTTTCTTCATTTACCTTTCATTCACTTCTGCCAAGGACTCTCATATTTTGATGTTGATGGATTCTAGAAAATAGTTTGGCAACTGTGTGGAGATTACATGTGAAGAACAGAAAAGATCAAAGAAATGGGCTTGGGATGAGGGAAGGATTCCTCAGGTATGAAGGAGGTGACCTAAGGCTGCTGTGAGGGTTCCCTGAGGTCATCAAGGGTCCACGTTTCTCCGTGCTCAGGGCCTCACCACTCCTAGGATGGACTTAGGCNCTGAAGTCCAACATGGCTTTTCGGGCCAGCTCATCTGTGAGGAAGAGGAGGAAATGACAGAAGGGGGCATCTCACTTGCCTTTAGGGAGGTTCCTTATAGCCCCTCTCTATGCCTCTTCTCATGTATATTACTATTATCAACATGCCGTCTAGGCTCTTGCCTGTAGATGAAACAGGGCTTGTTTAGCTGGGGCTCTCTGCCCACTAAGAACCATGGGGAATGAGCCCCGAGAGGAAACAGTATACCATTCAGAGGGTGAAAAAAATTGCTGCCCTGCTCATCTGGTAGCTGAGTGGGACTATCCCAAATTAGGTAGGAATGGAAAATGGCTGACTTGTTCTGGAAAGTATCACTCTTACACTTTAAAGGTGGATCCAAAGTCCATCAGAGATAAATAAACCCAGCACATTTTAAGGCCAAAGAAAGATACAGATTTTCTTTTTTTGAGTTTGCATTATTTAATACTGTAAGAATATTTAAGTCAGTTATTATGAATCCACATAATTTTAATGGAATTACTGAAATAACAATGTCAAGTATTATTTCAAGGCACGGGGATATATTTATCATGTGAGTGGAAAAGTAGCAATGCAATGTGAACTATGCAACACACATATATTAATAGTAGTAATGAATATAAACTAATTTGATATAGATTCCAAAATATATATCTAGGAAATACATTGAATTTTAAACTAAACATACATTAAAATCCTGCCTTCCAGTAGTTGTAGACTATTGGACTACAATTGTCTTTTCCTATGATCTTTTGNGTTACTTTAAAATACTTCTAATCCTTAATCATACTGAACTGAAAAAGTCTAGAAGCTGTGATTCACCCACCAAACTAATGATATATTTTAAAAGTACTATCACTTTTGCCTTTGGGGGAAAATTGTAAGTATGTCACTGAAGGGTAGTGTAGAAGCATTAATAAAAATCTATCGCTCAAAGGCATCAGTGTTCAAAGGAAGAAAACACAGTGCTAACTAGGTGCAAACAGTTTTAGTCTTCTATAGATCAGAACTGAAGGAGGTAACCAGGAAACCAAAGTCCTAACAGGTTCATTGGATGCTAAGCTTCCATCATCACTGCAGCAAATGAAACAGACACTCCTCCAGTCTTACCTGGATATTGCTAGCTCAGCCTGACTCTCCACAGCATATCTGAGTATTTCTGCAGCCTGTGTTCCTACTTTATGTCCATAACATGCCTGGAGGCTTCAGGACTCCCGCGATCACCCCACCTCTCAGGGGTTATTTGTAATCATCAACGCTTCTCCTGTAGGCTGGCACCTTCTCACCAGTCTTTCTCAGCGATCTCTTTTTTACTGCACTGTTTCCCCTAGTTTTATTCATTTAATCGTGTAACTGTATCAGTCAAAAGAAACCATCATGTAAAATTTAGCAACCACTTTGTATCACTTAACCCAACAACATAGCAAAGTATGTAACTTGTATCAGCACCCAGATGATGTTTAAAATTACTAAAAGAAAGGATATCCAATTAGTAAACCCAAATTCATGTTTACAGGAATGAAAAACGGCACATAATTTTTAGAAATAGAGACAGCCATAAATGATACACTGGGGCCCCAGGATCACAGCTGCGAATAATTATAACCAGGATCTCAGTTATTGTAATAGTTTTGATATTTTGCCAACAGTTTCATTAGAGCATAGAATATTCTTATTTAAAAGAAACAGCAGTATCTGTAAGCCGATCTATTTTCATAAAGCTTTAGGTAAAGATTCTCTATAAATTACCGCTGGTTCTTAGCAACATGAAGCCCCAAGGAAATGGAGGATGCCTGTACACCACATTGTGCCAACGTGCCATGCTGCACCAGTACAGCTCGTACAGACTTTCTGCTGCATCCCTGTGGGTGGCTGGCAGGGTTAAAGCTGATGCCGTCTCTTGCTGCTCTGTGTATCTGGCTCACTGCAGGGTCCCTACTTTTCAAAGGTGCTGATGATTCTTAACTAAATACTCCTGACAACTTCACACTGCCTGCCTCGGATGCATGAAACAAAGACAAAACCTAATTCTAAATCCAAGGAGTGAAAATGTCAAGATTAAATAAGTGTGCTCTAGGAAAACAATAACCCCCTGAGCTACAGACAAATAATGGGAGGAAATACAAGCAGAAGATAAAAGATGTGAAGTATCTTTGGGAACCCTAACAGGGGAGGAAGGGCTTGCCACTTAGAGTTGGAAAATGTGAGCCGATGGGCTCCTTTCCACCACTGCCNGTGACTGGTAACAGCTGGTCTACAAATAGGACACTTGTATACGTGGGGAGATACTTATAAACTTATAATTTTCTCCTTGCATATGCTTCGTCAATCTCTAGCTGCTAGGCTAACAGACTGTGCTAACCTCTAATGGAAATGATTTCCTGATCTTCACTGCATTAAAAATGTAATGAAGGACATAAACCGTGGAAGTTTGGAAAAAAAAAAAAAAGGCTTTTTTTAGCAGTTCTCTGTCAGGTTCTAACTATCCTGGATTTGGTTGTTTTGTGTCTATGCTTTATTTTCCTTGAGTCACCTAGTAGCCTTCTAAGATACAGGTGCTGCAGAGCTGTGGAGGACAGAAGTATCCCAGGTTGCTCCTAACCACCATCCAGACAGGAACCCCTGCAGACTCAAATATATCCTTCTTGTTCTGCTCCATCAAAACTACCAGCCATTTCCCAAGATCATGACTCCATGTTCCAACGTCAAACACAACGCATCCAAGCTCATATCCTGCCAGAGAGATAGTCAACTTTGGAACTGCTTCCATGTCAAATATTTTCTTTCCATATTGTAACTGTTTTTCCCCCAAATGACATAGATAACATTTTCTTCTACAAAGATCCAGGACCAAAGTGAAGAAGAAAGGGATAATGTAAAAATACAGTATAGCAAGAGATTGAAATATCTGGAGGAAATGGACACCAGGGTGAGACTGCCAGCACCATGATTGCCAAACTTCCCCCAGGTGCTTTTCAAAGGTTTCCCTTTAATTCCCACATATATCTGATAAGTTCCAGTGGCCAATTACAACTAGGGAAGGTTATGACATTAGAAAGTGGGTAATTTGTTTAGGGAATATACCCATTTTGATTGCTAGGAACTATGAGAAAATTCTCCTAGGAGTTCTCATGAACAAGATANGATATGAAATATCCTGGTATTATTTTTGTGGTATTTAGGGAAAGGTTTCACAAGATTCCTCCTCTGCATAATGACTCCTAGCAAAAACTGATGGCTCCACGACTCATATAATTTGTAAAGGCATTTCTGATGGGGCTGGTTCTATGTAAAAACCTGGGGCACTCTGGTTAAAAGCCAAGTTCAGAGACCAGATGTCCTGAGTTTAAATCATGGTACCACCACAAACTTGCTATAATAATTTGGAAAAATTACTTGACTTTTTGAAGTTTAAGTTTCTAATCTGTTCCCTTGGATTTGTGGGGGGAAAAAGTGAATTTTGACCCAGCCCTGGGCCAAATAGCCCTTAATCTCCGGTAGCTATTTGCATAATCATCCTTGAATTGTCTCTTACCTGAGACTCCATTAGGGAACTGAGCATGCTCAAGACTGGGAAAAGGGGTCTCTTTTAGGTGAGCCATCTCCTGGCCCCAACAAATGGTTTCCTCTTCTATGGAGGGCCAGAAACCTTGCACAGAGCATGATCTAGAGAGGACTGCCTACAGTCTGAAGTGAATAATGAAGCACTCAGAAACAAAGCCAGGATATTTCTTTAAAAATTGCCATGAACACGTCCCATCATGCCAATATAAGGGCAAAAGAGGCCTGAGAGTCCTACACAGTGCCATTCAAGTCGACTTCATCAATCCCCCAAGAACCCAATAAAGAAAAACTTACTGTACACAGTTATAGCTGAATTATTATTTATATTGAGTCTAAACTACAGACTATTTAATTCTTGCAATGGCTTTATGTGGGCCATCTATTATTATCATCTAATTTTATAGATAAGGAAATTGAGGCACAGAAAAGTTAAGACAACTTTTAATACATCACACCATCACACATCTAGGAAACAGCATAGNTAAAAATCCAGCAGATAGATGTGGCTGACTCTGTTGATTCCGTGATGCGCAACACCACATACTACACCATCAGTTAAAAGTTACACAACCTGTACCAAACAAGATGTGTTGGGGGGCAGTTGTGTTTTGGAAAGGTTTATGCTCCTTCAGGATAACATAACAACTCCTCAGCTAAAGCAGTGCTTGCTCCCTGCCTTTAGGTCAATGATGACTTTGGAGTTGCCTCTATCAGCACTGAATCTTTGCAAGCCCTGGGACCAAGCAAGGGACAAATGTTCATCTGCCTCAACAAGAGGGAAGCTTGACAAGAAATTCAGAAGCAAGGATGGTACTCTCCTCTTGGAGATTTGGGGTACACACTGGTCTTACTCATTAAGCATGGCTATGGTCTAGTCATCCTTAACTAAGTTGAGTAGGCTCACTTAAAGTCTTGTGTGTGTCTGAANGAGCCTTGAGTGAATCAAATTCCCTAACCTACAGATACTTCGTCTACCACAGGATACCTGAGAATGTTATTTGTGCTTTCTAAAAGTAAAACATCCTATAAAAATCTTAGTATCAGTTACTTATCTTCAAGTCACAGGATGTGCGACATAGGTAAAANAAACTTCTCCACAAAACTCTTAGTCCCTGAGAGCGAAAGCTCATGCTGTGAGTGAGCTACCAAGATCCATCCAGCTGTGCTTTGAGAGGCCTAACCTTTTAGATTAGAGCATGCACCCCTAAAACGGAATGTCAACTCATAGACTTTATGACACACAAGATTTATAACCTTGACTTTGACCACACCTTACTCCATCAACTCAAAATCTAAATTATTATATATAATATCCTATACGGGTAGTATAACCATACTGATCTGTAATCAAATTTCCAGGACACTGATATCTTTGGATTCCTGAAATATATGGGGGCGGGGGGAGAGAAGGGAATTTGAGTTTCAAAGTATGAGTGCTTCGTAATTTAAAAGTTTCAACTTTAAAATTCATTAGTGAGATGACACAGTAAAAGGTATTGTTTAGGACAGCCAAGAAGCAGCACCAACTCATTCCAGAACCCTTCCTTTCAAATAGTAAGAGGTGCCAGGAGCAATCTGACGGCCACTTATAAGCGCATGATTTCTAACTATTTACTGAAGAGAAATATTTTCCATGTCCCAGGGCTAAGACAGGGATTTGTAAGTCCTAGCTCATTATTAGCTTTGGCAGGAATCTGGTATCACAGTCATTAGCTCTGTTGGCACCAGACACCATTTTCTTGCAGCCATAGTCCACTGANGAGATATCCAGCTATAATCTTGTGCTACAAGAAGAAAAAAAAAAATTCCACCTGCACACCAATGTCCTCGTTTTATGAACAGTCCCCTGATGCCATCAAGATAACTGTTATCTGTGATGACTTACTATTTGTATCAGAGCTATCTACCTAAAAGATGTCCCCATCATGAAAGTAGAGGCTGCCACTAGAAACAGTAAGCCCAGTGGGCCTGGGCTTACATATCTTCCCTTTAAGGTTTCATTTGAAAAACCAGTCATTCACAAATATCAGCAGGGTGTTTCTTTTCCTCAGAGGAACTTGAAAATCTACAAACAGTTATCTTTCTCCTAATGATAGTGTTGGTTGTTAAAAAAAACAAAAACAAAAGAAATAAACCACAACAAAAACTCCTCTCCCTCATATTCACTTATTTCCAACAGCCTGTTAACACACTTGCCNACCTACCTTCAGAGAACTATACAACACCCAAACAGGCAGTNGGAGGGGCAGAGGTATCTGTGGGAAAAGGGCTGNCAGCACTCTCCTCCAAGTCAAACATGCTTCTAGGCTTTCTTCTCAGCATGGCTCTTCATCACCTTTGTATAATGAAACTGTGCACCTGGGCAAGATGCCTGCTGGGTTGTGAGACTTGNGGCAGGGACAGGAGGAAGAATGTGATTCCTGTAAGCTACATAAGAGGCCCTGAATGTTAGTAGAGAAGGAAAAGCCAGACTTTCCAGAATAAACAGATTTCATTGTTTCTTCCCATTATTTTGCCTATTTGCAAAAGCTCAGATCTCATTAAACTTAATGTGCAACTAATGGAAAGAAAGCTTTAAAAATTAGCAATTCACAAACTTTTCCCTTTCTAANGCCTCAATCAACCTATTTATTTAGCAGGTAAGGGCTAGGAATTTAGAGACCATTAACTAAATATGTGGTTTATTAAATACTTTAGTNTCTGGATTAAAAATAAAGCATCTGAGCTCAGATAATGATTACATGTTATCGTTCCCATGATCAAACAGTAAGTTAGTAAGAGAACTAGCATGCAGCTTGTGAAAATAAATGTACTAGTTGGTCATAACTGTGCTCCCATTCTTAGTTGGCATGCCAGTTTTAGAGGCAATTCTTTGATCCCTAACCTGAACAGAAGTAAAAATCTAAGAGGTTAACTGGCAAAGAGAGCAAGAATAACCAGACCCATGAGGCTGCTGGCTACAGATGCACTGAAGACCCTACTGACTGGTTCCCTAGAACTATGTTCCCCCAGTAGATCACACTCATCAGTTTCTTGTCAGCGAATGTGAGTGCAATTCACAAAGTTAAAACAAAATCACTCCTTAAGGAAAGGGAGAGGGAGAAAAGGGAGAGAGGGAGGAGGGACAGGAAGGAGGGAGGAAAGGAAGTTATCTGTATGGGAATGATATATGTAAGCAACAAGATGCCACTATTGCAGCAGGGCCCTATCTTATGATGTGCCTGATATCAGTCACTTTTTTGAAAGATGTGTGCTTGGAAAAGGGGTGGGGGTTAAATATATGTACTCAGATTAAAGTCACAGAAAATTTCTTCTTGCCTCAAAGTCATAAAATGAATATATAATTGCCCCAAAGGCTACAGAAGAGATAGTTAATGTGAATATGGTGATCACTTTGGACAAGAAACATACAGTTTATGCTGCTTAGAGTTTTGCTTGGTGATGAGCAAGAGGAGGAGGGGGAAGAGGAGAAACCTGCTCCCTGGAGAAGACACGAAGACCAGACTGCTATGCCAAAGTGCATGACTAAAACACACAGCACTGTAATGTGAATCTTAAACGGTCTTATTAATTGAAAACACCAGGCCAGGTATTGAGGTAAATTCTGAATGGTCAGAGAGACAGAACAAGCCACAGCCAACTTCACCTTGCCAACTCCTCAGCTGATCTTGTTTCCTCAGACTGCAGGCTTCTGAGTCCTCACCCAAATGAATCTCAGCTGAACTGCTGCTCAAAGCCTGAAAGCTTAAGAGGCCTCTAGTTCCTGGCTCTCATGTTTTATGTACTTTTCTGCTTCCTGCCATTACTTCCTGGGATTAAAGGCATGTGTCTTACCCAAGCAAAGACATGAGATCTCAGGTGCTGGGATTAAAGGTGTATGCCACCATGCCTGGCTGTTTCCATTGTGGCCTTGAACTCACAGAGATCCGGATGGATCTCTGGCTCTGAAATGCTAGGATTAAAGGCATGTGTCACCATTTTCTGGCCTCTATGTGTATCTAGTGGCTGTTCTGTTCTCTGACCCCAGGTAAGTTTTATTAGGGTACACAATATTTTGGGGGACACAATATAATCACTACCCAGCACCGTAAGTTATCACAAGTCCAACTCCACCTTCATGGCCTCGGAATTGCTATACACAATCCTTAACAAATGTTACCATTTAATAAACACTACAACATATATTAAACACTTGCCCCCAAGAGGAAGTTCTCATTCACCTACAAATAGAATTCCCCCTCCACCCTCACCTCTGTACTTCCACTTCCTTTTATCTCACACTCAATTTCCTGAGGCTCCCATGCACGTTTATCCCCTAACACCACCCTCACAAACTGTAAGATTTCTACAATTCTGGAAGCAGAAGAAAAAAAAATTTACTTCCATATTAAAAAGTGTGTTATCAATACAAATGGCATATGAGATTGAGATAATGAATAACCATTGGTGCTTACACACACACACACACACACACACACACACACACACACACACGTGTATTTGGCAGCAAAAGAAAATAGAAATCCTATTTAAAAACTACAGAACTCCTGTGAGGGATTTTCACAGAGTAACTCAAGGCCTACACTTGTGTATGATGTAAGTGCACAGACCCAGGAGACTTCTGGGAAAGTCATTCCAAAAGTAAATTCAGATGATGCAGCCAGAGCAACCAGATAGCACCATTGGGGGTACAGTAGTATGAAGTGGGGTAGTTCTTTAACCTGACCCAGGGTCACGCCCTGAATTAGCCTGGGGGTTGTAGATAGGCTTCAGCAGCCCAACTCATGTTG
>LZPO01108378.1:14435-30465 GCA_001675575.1 Neotoma lepida | reverse complement strand
TGTGTTGGGAGCAGGCAGGAGGGCTGGGGAAAGAAACAAATTCTGCCAATGATGCAGATATAGAGAAAGATGTGGAGATGAGGTAGAAGGCATTTTACACTCTGGACCTCTACCAGGATGACAGGATGACCTCTGGCATTTGTGTCTCCTGTTTTCCCTTTCCCTCCCGAGATACTGAAAAGAAAATGGGACATCAGAATATATAGTCTCCCTCAAACGGTCTATTTACTTTTACTACCTCCTCTNCCAGTGTCAGCTTCAACCCAGAAGCAAGGTATTATGGGGGCATCAGCTTCATTTTAAAAACGAGTTCCAAAATGTTCAGTTTCCTACTTCTTTTTTCTCTTCTCTAGCTTTGAAATTTGCTCAATTTGTAATATGTATTCCGTGAGTCTAACCCATCTGCCATCCCGATAAAGAGAAGATCTGGTATGCATTAGAGACTCCTTTCAGGAGCTGCGCTTGCAGTACGGACAGTGTTAGAGTACCCAGGGAGGCAAGGGACAAGCTCATAGAGATCTCTGTGGCATCCTCTGTGCAGCACAGGGTGGTGACGAGAGGAGGGCAGAGGCTCAAAGCCAAGAGGACTGGGAAAGGAAAGAGAGACGAGGAGACCAACGCAATCCAGTCCTGGTGGCCATCTAAGCACGGAAGGCATCGACCATCCAGGTTAGCACAGGTCAAACAGGTTTGCTAAAGTGTGTCCAGGCAGGGGTGGGGTGGGGGGAGCTGCAGACCTTTCCCATTAAAAGTAATATGTTCTATATTCTAGTACAGTAAGCAAAGCTTTCCTTGGAAGAAAAGTATGAAAGAATTTCTGGAAACCCTGTGCACATATAATTTTAGTAGACACTAAGCATGTTTAAAGCTAGAAATGGTATCCTCCTACTACAACTGAAGGCAAAGTATAATATCATAGAGTAGGTTGGCATCNCAGGATTTGACGCAACGCTGAGCTGTAGTCTTCTCCCTCAGAGAGGCTGTTTGACTGTGGTGAAGGAGGGTAATGAATCACGCAGCCTGGGGCTGAATACCAGCCCTGCCACTTGATGTCACTTAACCTCTCTGACATAGTTTCCTTTTCTAAATGGTGGAGCAACACAAGGCCTTGTCCAAGAAGAAGATCTCTGAACTATTACATTACAGATCTCAACAGGCACAGCTTAAGACACAAGGAAGCCAGCCCTGGCCATGCTCCAATGCACATCTTCCTCCTTCCCCAAATCAACTGCCTGCTCTCCTACAAATACCATAGAGCTAGAGTCTACTTAAAAGTTAGTTGTGTTTTCTAAGCATAAGCTTTTTGAAAAGGCAAGCTAAGGGGTTGGAGGTACAGCCCGCATGGATGGGGCCGGGGGTTCCATCTCCAGCACTGAAAACAGGGAGCAGTACCTCCACTACACTATCCAAAACCTTCAAATGAAATGTGGGTGAGCCTTGGATGAAAAATTGGCTTCTTATCCCAGTGGGAAAAGATTGTAAGTGAAATAGCAACCTGTTTCTTTAAACTAAGCAACAAACAGTCACTCTCTAGAAAATGAAGGAAAGAAAGTAGGAAGGAGGGAAAGAAGGAAAGAGGGGAAGAAGGAAGAGAGGGAGGAAGGAAGAGAGGAGAGCTTTCTCTGTGCATTATTTACTGACTTGTTCACTTACTTAGACTTGGCAGTCCTAGTGAATGAACGCATAGCCGTGCACAGGCCAGGCAAGTGCTCTCCCACGGAACTGTCTGCCCAGGTTGAGAAGTCTTTCTAAACTTCCACTTCTCCTTTTCTCGCCTTTCAGAAGTAACTTAATAAACCACAAATAGTCTGCTTGGGTCCTCTTCTCTCTCTTTCAATGTTCAGGCCCTTCCGTGCCCAAGTGTTCAAAATTTGCCTTCTGCCAACCATCCTTGAGTGTCCCTAATACAATAAAACTGATGCAGAGGAGGCAGCTATCCCTGGAGCAGAGCCAAAAGCCACAGCCAATACAGCGCTGCAGGGCTAACACGGGTTCCCATGCATCCAGGATTTGTTGCTTCCAATTCCTTCCTCACAGCGAAACTACTTGGCCATTTCCCAGCACTGGTTCAACTGTCTGGTACTTGTTTATTTTTCTCCCAAATGGAAGCGGAAGTCCTGACCTGTTCCACATGGACACAGAGGCTGCCTAGCACCCTTCTTGTCTTTCATCACCTGAGACCTCTCTTCCCCTGACCCTGGATATGATCCTTTCCAAGTTCTAGCTTTATCTTTCAACTCTTCACCAGCATCATTTTCTCTCCCCGNGGCTTGTTCATATTCACGGTCGAAGACTCCTTTACCTTTCCAACCTTCTTCCACTCCTCAGCTCCCACTTGGCTGAACTTTCTGAATAAGCACCCCTTCCTCACTCGAATCCTGGAGGTCTACCTGCAGCACCACTGTGGTCCTTATCATATGGTACCAGTTATCAGACATAACTGTGAGCATATCACATGTTCTGTTAGCCAATGTGTAAAAATTATGTGACATTTTAAGAGAAAAATTTTATATCAGCTCTCAACAAAATTGATTGTTGGAAAACTATGTTTTTCCATGGTGTTTCAAGATAAAAGAATAACATGATCATTTATTGCAGGTACCCATATGTTACCATCTGGAAATTCTTGTCAGTTTCAAAGGAGAATGTTGTCATGTTCAAAATGACATTTCCCTCTTCATATTCCAGTGAATGACTGCTGCATGATCGGCAGAGATGAGTATGGAATTTTCACCTCACTGTAAGCTCTATATCAGCTTGCAAAGATACAAGGGCTAACGCCCAGAATGTGTGAATATCATCTTACCTGGCAAAAAGAAGTTCGCAGAAGTGACTAAGGTAAGGACCTTTACATAATGAAGTATTTTGGTTTATCAGAGGCAAGTTTGACTACAGGAAGCTGATTGCTGATAGCAGAGACCACAGTGACGCACTGTGACGATGGCAGCAGCCTACAAGCCAAGGAACAGGCCATTGGGAGCCGGGGATTCTCCTGGGGTTTCCTAAAGGATGCAGCCCAGGCAGCCCCTTGGCTTCTACTCGCAGCGACCGAAATCATACTGCTGACTCCAGAACCTGAAGAAATAAAGTTCTGCTGTTTGAAACTCCTCCATTTGTGGTGCTTCAGCAGCCATAGTGAAGAAATACCCAAGGGAAGTACTAAACACCAGGACAGAACACAGCAGTACTCAAGGTGAAGCTCCCCACCCACCATCCACCATTCACACCACACCACTGTTGCTGCTCTTGGAAAGTCTTCCTCCAATCAGAATCAGAAACTANAAAGACACAGAAATCCATGAGCTCACAAGTTCAAATGACTCCGAGGCCTGTTCCAGCTCAAGAGCCAGGGGATCCACACTCTTCCTTTGAACTTGGTCACGAACAGCATGTTAGACATTTTTAAGGATGAAGTAAGTTAACCTAATGGAATATCACTTCTTGGAAACAAATACAATGGGAACACAATGTGAAAAACAACATCCCAAATATATGAAAGCACAAATAGCAAAACACCTTCAAAATAACATGAAAGAGCTCTTACTAATTCAAAGTCTGTGTCATCTGTGGATAAATGTCTGAACTGGAAAAGTCAAATATGAATCCATCCATTCTGAGTCAGCTACTCAGTAAAGTAGGGTATTTTTCCCCTTGCTGGCAAAAATAGCTTTTCATAAAATGAGCCAGAAATTAGTGTCCTTTTCTTACAATGCCAAAAGGAAGAGGTACATTCTGTACTCCTATCAACTCCTTGGCTGACAATTTNCATGATGAACACATGAGGACGAAAGTTTCAATGACGGTTTTGTGACATGCGGTTTTGTTACGTAGTCCAGGCTGGCGCTGAACTTGGGAGCTTTCTGGCTCTGTTTCTTGGTAGCATGTGTTATGTCCAGCTCTCAATGATATACTAAGAATGTGCTTTAACAACTTCAAATATATGTCAAGAGGAAAACAAAAGAGGAAAAGAATAGCATTTCCAATATAATTCTGAAAAATACCCATCAGGTGCAACATTTATACTATATTACCCAAAATGCTACTTTGTCAAAGTCAGGTTTCATGCCAAAGTTATTGAATGGACTGATGTCTTACCCTGAGAAGAAATGACCATAATGAACAAATGTCAAGGCTTAATTGCTGTTTTCAATTTCTGCATTGTTATTCAAAGGGCTATATTAAATTATGGCAAGTAATCTGTAATTCTGTAGTGTTCTCTCTCTCTCTCTCTTTGTGTGTGTGTGTGTGTGTGTGTGTGTGTGTAGGCAAGGAGTCAACTTATTGCATTCCATAACAGCTGTCCATCTTGTTTTGTGAGACAGAGCCTTTCGCTTGACCCAGAGCTCGCAGACTTGGCTAGGTTGCTATCTAGTGAGTCTCAGGGATCTGCCTGTCTCTACCTCCCCAGCACTGGAATTATAAACATGCAACATCACACTGGGCTTTTTCACATGGGTTCTGGGCAACAAACTCNGGTCCTCTTGCCTGCATTTTACTAAGTTATCTCTCTAAACCCAGCTGTTGTTTAGGATTGCTTGTTTGTTGGGCTGTGAGGTCAGATTTGGTACTGAAGGTACTGCAAGGAATGGAACTTCCCAAGTGCTTGTGAGCCCAACCTGCAGCCAGATCTGGCTCCTTCCTGTGTCTGCTGATTTGATGGACACTGCTGTTAGATGTGGAATTTCCCCCACCCCTGTCATAAACAGAGTCAGATCATCTTTATAGACAAACCTTAACCTTTCATGAGATTTAAGAACCTCAAAGGCTCTAGCATGCCTTTCCTCACCTTGCACTCTGCCTTCTGAATGAGTGTGGGATCATTCAGATGAGCACAGTCAACCTACCAGGACCAGACCTCTAAAAATATCTGACTCTTCCTCTCCGAGCAAGCATCCACTGTCAAGAGCTCCTCAGTTAGGGGTGGGGCCCATACGCACCTCCCTATCCATTTGAGAATATTAGCTGGCTTGTTCTTGTGTAAGTCTTGCATAGGAAAACACAGCTGCTATGAATTCCTGAGTGTAGTAATCCTGTTGTATGATAAGACACCGTTTCATCTAAGTCCTCCACAACCTTTGGCTCCTGCAATCTTCCTGTCCTCTCTCCCGCAATGTTCCCTGAGCCGCAGAGAAGCTNGGATGTGGTGTGGTTGGTGTAATGCTTAGCCATAAACAAGACAGCCATAAAGCACAACTTCTGACCGTCAAATGCCTGTGCCTACATTTCTATTCAGCGACATCCAAGGTCTTTTTATATGGTGGCTAGGAAATTATCAGAAGACNTTTAAGTTTTATGCTTTTATTGAAGCATAACTTAGATACGCAAACTACATGGACCTAAGGGCTGAGAATTAGATGCCCGTCTACATATGTTTACGAGTACACGAAGCCACCACAGCCCTTAGTAAGAATGTTTCCAGGCTGAGGGTGCAGCTCAGGGGCCCTGAGCTTGATCTCCAGTACCAAAAGCAACAATAAAATCCATTTCCAGAACTCACTCTAGCAGGTTCCCCAATGCTTTCCTCTTTCCAGAGTAACTGCCTGTATTGATTAATTTTGCTACCTTTTGTTTTCCACTTACTCATAGATACCTAAATTTCTTCAACATAAGGAATAGTCTTATGTTAGACTTGGAATAGTCTTGGAATAGTCAACCTAGTGAAGGTTATTGCCAGGCTTTTGCTTAATGAAGCTTCAACAACAGCAATGTCAACCCCAGTTGGGCGTGCATATTCCTTTTTATGTTAATAAAGGAGTTAAAAAAAACAAAAACAAAGCATAAACAGCCATTTGTCCCACAGGGGACAGCAGTAGACCCAGGACCAGATGGTCTGGGGCAACACACAGCTCTCTCATGGGAACACAGGCTGGTTGGACAGGAATGTCAGATGCTCTGATCCACATCAGTGCTTTGTCCTAAGCACCCTTTCACTCCCCATACACCCAGACAAGACCNTGAAAATGAACACCATTGTTACAAGCAGAAGTGGTCCATTTCCTTATTTTTCCAGAAAGCTGATTTTAAGGGGAAAAAAAAATCTGGTGGTTTCATTGTCATTGTTGAAAATGTTTCATTATGATTATTGTATATGAAAGCCATTAGCTCTCAAATTTTAGTAAAACACACTTGAATTAAAAGAAATGCTTTGTGTGGAATGCAGCGTGTGATCTGCCTGTGTGGCAGNGAGGTCCCTGCTGATGATTCACTAATGCAGAGCGACTGTGCAGGTGCGGGCTCTGATTCACAGATAGATACTTCATCTCTAATTACCCAAACCTTCCTGCGCACTACTACTTTTCTAGTCCCCATGGAAACGGGACATGAATACTAATGCAATCCAGTTGTCAGGCACTGCCTGTAGCCAGCGCAAGTCTGCAAAGCCAACTCCGTCGCAGCATACCAATGAGGAGTAATATTTTTCACAATCAAACTCTGCTCTAGACTCACGAGCAGTCTATGCCTCCNGGGGNCTCATAATGAATATATTTCAGTGAGTGTTATTTTGGTAACCTCTGAAATGTATGTTTCTTCTTCTTTTTTTCCCCCGCTTCAGTCCTGGAGTTTCTACAAGTTGATAGGACACTGAGTGAGCTAGAAAAAGACTTACCGGAGTCAGGAGTGCTTGGAACAACTACAGAAAAGTATGTATCACACTGTAAGGTCAGAGTGACCATTTGTACTTGGAGATCAAGTCATCCTTGACCTCAATTCCCCCATATCCATTCCCGTTCCATGGAGTCCTGCAGTCTTCCTGCGTGGCTGCCTGGAGAAAGCTGTCATGAAATGTCATTTTCTATAGATGTGCCCAAGTGCAATGCAAGACAACTGTGTGTGTAGGGGGTGCCTTTTCATGTTCTTTAGAGGACATTTCACTAAACCAAAGTGCAGGTATTACTGTAACTGAGACCCTAAGAGNCAACACCTCAGTGCTGGCACAGTCCCTGTATCACCTGAAAACTTTAGTTTGAGAAGCAATGGGCAATCTCACTCCAAACATAGTCCCCAAATGTGCAAAGTACTGTTGTTCTAACCAACTGCTAACTGTGAATAGTATATTAAAGATTTGCTAGTCATACCATAGAAAGTAAATATATGTCATAGGAAAGAAAATATGCTGCATTAATTGTTCCATAAGAAGGATTTCCATATACAGTTTGTAGATATTTGAGATGATGCAAAAATATTAAGAATGCAGTATCTAGAGGGTCTCAGCTTTGCCAGGATGACGTCAACAAGAAGCAGAGAAAACAAATGTGGTGCTTATGTTGGGGACTTTGAATATAGTTACTCAATTACTCAATTGAATTCTGAGGTCTGAAGTAGGAGAAAGAGTGGCAGAGCACTTGCCTAGTGCTAGTGAATCCCTGGATGTCACTCCCAGCACTGGAAGTGGGGGAGGGAGAGTAGTTTTTTCCTTAATAACTGACCAATCCTGATCAAATCTATAGTCAGTAATTAAGACTGATAACCAGTAAGCCAAAAAAACCAAAATACTCATATTTATGTTCAGGCCCACCCCTCTCTCCTGACTGGATCTGTGACTTTGTATAATGACTGATCCTGTGAGAGCCCTGGGTTCTTTACCTGTAAGGTTGAGGAAATGAATCATACAACACAAGGCCTGGCCTTCAGTGAGTACTCAGGACAGTGCAGCTATCACTACTGGGTGTGGTTATCACTGTCGGCCATACAAATTTTAACCTGGCTTCTCACTAAGCCAGGAGTATCTTCCAGTCATTACCACACACGTAGAGAGTGAGAAAGTTCTTAAGCAGCACACAGAATGAAGAATTTGAGTCATTTCCTAAAGTAGACCATATAAATATTTGTGAGTATCACCCATAGCTCATAGTCCCCACATTCAGAAAGCTAATGCAGGAAGATGGCCAGTTTAAGGAGGGCAACACAGCAGGACTCTAGATTAACCAACAAACCAAACAACCAACCTGCCTCTCCAACAGCAGCAAAAACACAGAAAGCTTGAGTTTTATGAGAATCACACAGGAGATGACAAAGTCTCCCNAGCAAGTCTATGTCAGGGTTGTTCCAAAGCACCCCTGGCAATGCAATTGTGGAAAGGGCACCCACAAGAGAAATTCCAAACATTAGGGCCACAGGAATTAGGGCAATATGAACAGCTGGACTTTTTAAACCAAACTTTGTATGGGTGTTCACATGTGCATGTATATGTAAATGTGTGTGCACATGTATGTGTTATGTACGGAGGCACAATCACATGTGAAGCTGTGTGTCGAGTCCAGAAGTTACCATTGAGTATTTTCCTCTACCAATTTCCATTTTATCTCCTGAGACACCATCTCTCACTGAATGTGAAGCTCACTGGTTCAGCTAAACTCCAGGGTTCTTCCTGTCTCCATGCCTCCAGGCTGGGATTTCCTCTGCTGTGTCTAGACTGGATGTGGGCTCTAAGGTCCAAGCTCAAGGCTCCATGATTGGGAAGTAGGTATTATACTGACTGAGCCATCCCCCCAGCCCTAGGCCAAACCTTTTTATTTCTTTGCCATTTTAACGGGAAGTCATCTTAGAATTACTATTTTCTCATATCAAAATTGTTAATAATTTCAGTCTTTTATAACATAGTCATTTCATTCTAATATCTACATTAGAGCTCTTAAATAATGTACTAAAATATTTTTAGAAACAGTACCCATATTTCTGCTTTTGTAAAAGAACTAGCTTCTTCATTCTCACTTGTTCCTTATTTATGTACGTGACCACGAGACAAACACACAAAGACTTTGCTACCTCGCTTNATGGACAGTTCCACTCAATACTTGACTAGGATNATAAGTACAGCTATTTTGGATTTATTTTCAAAGAATGGCAGGCTACTCTATCCACTTGATAATAATGTAGTGAAACAATTCTATTGATATTAGATATTAAGAACATTTTAAGTGGTTTGTGTTTTTTATAATATACATATAGATATTGATAATATCTTCATTGTGATTAATAACTTTACATATTCATACCTGAAAATCTTTACAATTCTTTCTTCCGCATGAATTTATAGGAATTGAACTTCCAGGTCAAAATTTATGAGCGTATTTATAATTATTCTGTGTTACCATGTTGCTTTTTAAGCAGACTGTGTCAATNTNCTGTTATTGTCCCAATTTCAGATTCTCCACTGANTTATCAGATACAAGCAGAAGATGCTGTTTTAGACCACATGACTGAGATCAGAGATAGAACAATTAAATACCAGAGAGTACCATGGCATTGGCAGACCCAGCCTCTACGAGGCCTGAGTTTCAGTTTGGGTTTCTGATTAGGCAGGTGAGGGAGATACTGCATACNAGACATGACTCAGCACTTACAGCCCCAGCCAATCAGAAGCATAGTAATGTGGCTGCTGCTCGCTTGGCCAATCATGTTTAGGATGACTTAATCCCCTCCTGGCTGTATATAAAAGGAGCCTGTGAGCTTCTCTGCTCATTCACTATTTTGATGTGTGGCTGACCGCTGCATGCAGGAATTCTTCTCTCGAGAAATACACACTCTTGCCCTTGCAATATGTGAGTGGTGGTCTTTTGTAGGGTGATCCATGAACCCTCCTAACAGCATCTCCCCAGCCCTTATAATAGTGTTTTTAAAAATAACAATAAAATATAGTGTATTACTGGAGCACATCACAGAAAGTGACAACATCGGGAGGTTAGACTAGTTACCCAGATACTGTTCTCAGCTCAGAGCTGNATTCGGCAAACCACACTTCTGCTGGCTCCACAGTGCCAGTGTCTTGCCAAGTCTGATCTCTCAGGAACACTATGGGGCTGGAAAGCAGCAGGGAGAGGCTGGAATTTGGTCTACTGTGTTTTACTTCCAGTTTTTATTATCTTGCTAGTGACATATCTTTACTCCANGGCAACAACAGGGTCAGCTTTGCTCTCAGGGACACCGGCCGGCCAGCATCTCCTCTTCAGAACGTTTTCTGGGCTCCTTGTGCTTTTCAGTTCCTTTCTGAAATCCCTTGATCCTAAGTGTTAGAGTTTTCTTGCCATCACTACCTTCAGGGTAGCACTAAGGAAAGAACCAGCCCTTGAGATGTTTGCTACTGATTCACAATGGCAAAGGTGATTACACCAGTGCACAAGCTAATTAACATCATTAAGTACACAGCTTGGTTCAAAGGCAGACCACCTCAGAAAGGCACAGTGAGCTGACTCACATTCAGGTTGCAAGCTTCTTACTGCCTGGTGGGGAGCAGTAGCAAGCTCTTCAGATGCTTTGATTTACATAGCCTCAGCGGCTCCCCATGAGCAATCATTTTGTTGTTGTTGTTGTTTTAAATGTTATAGGAACTCCTAACATACTTCTTGTGGTTTCTGTCTATTATCAGGCTTTGATACGGAAGTTAGATAGAGTTTTGTGTTCAACAGTTTTTCTTTCAGTTATATGCATGCATGTTTACAAAATCATGATACAAAAATGTACCAAATGGTTAAAAGCTAGAAACAAACTAGCCTAACATGTAGATCCTAAGAAAAGCCTTTTACCTATATCTTAGTAATATGTGTGTGTGACATTCCTGTGATGTTATATTTAAAAAGTAAAGCAAGAAATTTAAAAATATTTTTAACATTCTGCCAAAGAGAAATTTCCATCTAAAAGTGACCATATCCAAATCAACCAAACAAACAAAAACAATAGCCCAGAGTGGCCATTAGCTCTCCATCTTCCTGCCTCAGCCTCCGCAGTGATGGGATCACAAATGTATACCCATGCTGAGCAATGGTTTGGTTTATTTCAGGACCACAGAAAGCATGTCAATTTGTGTGAGTAGGCTGCACAACTTCAGAGCACCTCCAAGTAACTTAGAACCTCCTTTTACAAAAGCATTTGTCTCTGCCAATCATGTGCGGGTGGAGCTACCCGTGGACAGTGTGGATAGATCAAGCAATCACATGTGTGGGCACAGCTATCTGTGAACAGCACCTAAAGACCAGGAAACACCGACTTGGGGTTACTTCAAACTATTTAGGTATTTGANACATCCTAGAAATAATCCAACATAATAGTTTACTTAAGTGTCTGTAAGATAAAAGCCACACAGTCTTGACTTGTCTAATCTTTTAGGACAGAGAGGACACTTAGTGCCCCTAGAAGATGAGCTACAGCTGACCTGTTTGATGTAAGTAAGGANGGAGGGAAACTGGACAGTGTAGATTGCCAAGCATTTTTCTATAAGCCAGGGAATAATCTACACTTTTGATACCGGAATCAAAATTAGTTCATTGCTCAGTGATTATGAGAATTTTCCTGCTACATTATTTGGAAAAATCTGAACACAAAGGTGAACTTGGNCTATGTTGGTAAAATGTATTGACTCNATGTTAAAATATTTACAATATTATGAAATTTTCATTTTAATTTTGAGGCTGCATCCACATGTTTTTTCCCTCTTGGTTTGAGACAAGTAAATAACACTGTCTTTTCTAAGGTCATAAAACTATTTAAAATATTTAAGTTTTTAAGTTATTTAAACTGGAATAAGGACTTGGTTTAGTCAATTNAGTTAACTTGACTAAAGAAAGAAGTCATGTGGAAATTGTGCAGCCTGGGGATGTGAGACAGTTAGGTGTATGACACAGTAGTGTGNACTTAATTTGAGGCTCACTGTTAGTACACTTTGGTATGACCTTCAGAATATTACCTGTCCTCTCTGAACTGACCATGAAATAAGAGGGTTGACAAGACATTTGCAAAGTTGTGCACAGGTATTTTGACAACAGGGATTCTACACACACATCTCTATGTCACATGATGGAGGCTAAATCAAGGAGTTCATCCAAATGAATGCTGTTCAGACAACGCTAGAGAAACAACCTCAACACAAGTTTATTCAACCNGAACATGTTCAAGTCTTTTACTGTTTTTAAAGCATTTGTTATATCCTGAAAGGAAAGTAGCATAAAACTGGTGAAGTTTAAGAAAAAAAAATTTCCCAAGCAAACATTCTACTGACAAGTTTCTTTATGGTCTTGAATGGTCCACTGGTTTTCCACTCTTGATCCATTCAGTCTGAACAAAAGGTATTTTCATGCCATTCAGTTTGTGTAGGGGCAGAACGAACTGGAATGAACTAGATCGTCTATGTCAAAGTGCTTCCTGTTCTGGTGTCAGATGGTCACACTTGCCACGTGAGGGACAATGGGAACTATCCAATGAAAGAAGAAAGAGTAGTCCTGGCTCCCACCATCTTCCCTTTCCACCATCAAAACCTTTTACAAACAGAACCAAGCACGAACCCCCAGCCTGTGGTACTGTTAGCAACTTAACATTCCATGAAGGGCAAATCTGCCACATCACCTCAAATTCTATCTACAGCTATCTTCTCCAAGTAAGCATAAATGCCTTATGCCCATTCAATTTTCCTCACCAACTCTGAAAACAGAGATATAAGGGTTCAAACTAAGCATTTTCGGCCATGTCTGTTTACCCCAGCTGCAAATTTCTCCATCNTGAGTGTGAAGTTCATCCATTTAAATTTACTCAAACGACCCTGGACCATCTACTCTTATGAAGTGAAAACAAACAAAAAAGCACAGTTTCCTAAGGGAACGCCAGGCAGTGAAAGTGTTTCTAGGGAGCTCTAACAGTGGACAGTGACCACTTTTTATAAGAGCAATTCCACAGTCAGACAACATCTGATAATTTAGACTTTAAAAACAAAACGTACTTGAAAATTTCACATCAGTATTTATAAACTTTACTAGTAACTTATGCTACTTTGCCTATATTCTATTTTAGAGATATTTTGTAATAAAAAAACCACTGATAGTACTTTGGAGGTTAACAGTATGAGGTACTTTTGAGATTAATTTTCCATTTTGTACCAAGTTACCATTGTTAATACATGCAAGAATATGAGAAGATAAATCATTGTGAGTTCTGAATTTAAGCACCCTGATTTATCAGTAATATCAGTATGAATGGTAACCACCAGGCAGAAGGAGGCTACACCTGATAAAGAAAGATTTTTATACATTAGTGGGTCCCAGTTCACGTAGCAGTTAGCAAGGCAGGAGCAAAGACAACACAGGCATGAAAAAAAAAATAGCTGAACTTACCACCAGTGGTTGGTTCTACCCTGCTAATTAATGTACAAGACTCTAAAACAGCAGTCTCTACTGGTGGGGATGACAGTGATAACGCCCACTGCTGCAACCAGAGTTTTCAGGTCATGTGACATGCAATGCTGAAATGCTAACTGGATGTCACAAGTTCTAATGCAAAAAAAGCAGTAACCAGATAGAGCACACCGAAGACTTCACAACCTCCCTGCAGAAGCAAACTGCTTTTCAAAGCATTTCAGATATATGCCTAAATGAATTTTATGTAAATATTTTTATAAATCAAATTCAAATGTGCAAGTAATTCTTAGGAAGGCTGTTATAGTGTTTAAAATATTGTCACATATTAAAAATTAGACATAGGCCTATAGACACATAAGAATTATATGAAGTAATTTGACAGAGCCTACCTGTTTCAAGAACCGGACTCCATAGATAAATACATAGAGGTAAAAGGAAAATCTCCACCTGTAGAAGATTAAAGAAATTAAGACATTCAGTTTATATGTTTCACAGTATATCTGAAATATGTGAGGAAAAAGTTAATTAAGTTTTCTGTTCCTTTAAACCAAGGAATGAACTTGGTAAAGATCACTAGTCGAACATAAGCATTCCTGAGTATGGCTTAAAGGAAATAAATATTAATTTCTTTATATTTATTTATTTATTTATTTATATTTATTCCCTTAAATAAATATAAATATATATTTATATATATTTCCTTAAATAAATATAAATATTAATCATTACTCACAACTTTTCTTTCTGTAAGTTATAAATTTGCCCACCTGCCTTTCTTCTTTGCCAGCTTGTCAATTTTCTCTGATTGACACACATGGAGGGATGAGGTTCACTGAATGAAGATATTTGAGNTTTTATTTACAAAAAGCATCTTACCCTAGTACTCAACTCCCAATTTTATTTCTTTACGTTGTGAAAACTTTTTAGAAGTGTGTGTGCAGAAGCAGGCACATGTGCATATGGGCACACGTGTGTGTACATGTGTTTGTGTCTGTGGTCATGTGTGCCATAGTGTGTGTGTATGGTCCAGTGATGAAACTCAGGCAGCTAAGTGTGCAGCAAACACCTTTACTCGGAACCATCTCTCTGGCCTTCCTGGTACTTTCTGAATGTGAATACCATGGTTTTAAAAACTGCCCAGGATTCACTCCACTGTATTCATAAGGGCACTAGGTTGGTGGAAGTTTGGATTATACATAGTAGATAAACATCTTCTGTTTGCAAAGAATATAAAAATTATAAGGAAAGTAACAGTGACAGATTTTAGGAGATGATTACAATGATATATAAAATTATCTGAGGGAAATAAGAATTACATTCAGGAGAGAAAGAGGGTTGGTGCTAGGAAACGTCTAACAACTAGCTTTGACCCACCAGCAGACACTAGCATCCCTCAGACTATCACAGACAGACATTTGTGGGCCGGTCCACTCTCCAACACTCTAAAATCTAAGGCAGAACTACTTCAGAGAAGAGCTGTGGACTTCAGAGTTGAAAGTCTTCAATAAATAACTCATAAAAATCTGAATTTGAGAAGGAATAACAAAAACTGGCAGAAGTAGGAATAATTCAATAAACCTCCCAACAAAACAGAAAAGCACTGACTCTAACCGTCATGTGAAAGCCCTCCTGTAGGTACTGATGGCTCGTTTCCATAGTGTGAACAGCAAAAATGGACTTCATCCACGATTAGCTTTCTTGGTGGCTACGGGTGAATGTCTGTGTGTTTCTTTCCATCTTGTGTACAAATTCTAGCTAAGAACCTAAAACCAAGGCTGACATGGGTGTGTTCAGTTACACAGGGGTCGACCTGATCTAAGACTTTGCTGTCACCACACTGAATTCCAAAGGAGTGTTACATAGTCCCCCATTTTATCTGGAATGTGACCTGCAGATTATCTGGCTGTGATGAATAACACACAATCTTTTCATTTTGGGCAACTCTGTTAATATCCCTTGCCCTCAGTTCTATCTAAGGGAGAGTAGGTCTATTCCATGATGGTAATTCAAGGATCTGGTCATCTTTAGAGTAACCTTCATTTCAGTCCCTTTCTCTCCCTATTACACTGAACCAGTGTTCATCAAGAATTTGCTTTACTTTTCTGGCCTTTGGAGCCAACTGAATTTGCAACTGCTCTACTAAATGATTTATAACAGCTGTTTCAATTTTGACTATTGTTAGTAGGCAATGATCAGACAGCTTTTACGTATAATAAATATTTTATAGAAGTCATTGGAATTCTTACCATCATTTATATGTCTGCATTTTATTCTATCACTAACATGACCCAGTTTTCATAAGACACGGGTTCTATTACAGGAACACACTGATGCCTACCTTATTTGAATAACAAGTTGCAATGAATATTTACAAGGCAGACTTTTTATTTCCACAAAATATCTGCAGGAAGCAAAATTTGGAAACATTTTGCAACATGAAAAAAATACTTTATTTATGGCGTTTCATGTAAGTTCCAGTTTTAAATGATTGATGCAAGCTTATTTAGTGTCCCCCAGACTTCCACTAAAATATCTCTAGGCAGAGATAAAGGAAGCTGCATATAACCATAAATAGGAAGACATGATTTTTAGTCTCCTGCTAGGAGTAGGGAAGGATTCTTATAACTGTAAGACAATAAAATTAGATTTTAAAAAAGGTTTTNNAGGGCTTAGGGCAAAGGTACTTGCCTAAAATCATGAGACTTGTGTTTAACTCCAAGAACNTGAAAAATTTGGGGCATGGTGTTCTACGTTTGTAATCCCAGTGCTGGGAAGGCAAGAGCAATTAAATAAACCTCCCAACAAAACTGAAAGTTAAGAGATTCCTGGATCTTGATGGTCTATTCTGGTCTAATCTGATTGGTCAGCTCCAAGCCAAAGAGAAACCCTGCCTCAAAGAGACAGCATTC
>LZPO01108378.1:0-10512 GCA_001675575.1 Neotoma lepida | reverse complement strand
GGTGTACAGATGAATATAAGGAGTTGGTACATGGGCTACTGAGGGTGTACAGATGAACATACAGATTTGGTGATGCACAGGGTTTTCATGGGTAACAACTCACTCTTGTTTTCTAATGATCTAATGAATTCCTGCCCAGTTCTCAGGAAAATGATCATGTAATTAAGAGATCAAATCAAAGAAATTTTACCTGTAATTGTACAAATCACCAGATGGACATTCCTTAAAGATCTACTAAATGACAAGAATATGTCATGTGACTATGAATACTTACAGTCCCTCCTTTAGGGCCTGACAATTTACAAAGTGGTTTCTCGACAGACTATGGCTCTAAATCTAAGTTTATCTAGTTACATCTATGTCTGCACTTCTAGCTCATATCCAAAAGTGATTTTTATTTCAAGGTCATCCTGCCATAATGTCTCTAAGAACTGCCTTNATGAACCAGTCTTTCCATCTCAGAAAATCTTGTTAAGGTGGGGGCAGCATCACAGTGTGNCCTGTCCCTTCTGTAGGTGAGCTAGGCAAGGGAGGGGAAGTGAGGAGGAAGAGGGATGGGTTGGATATGAAACCCAGAGAGGTTCCAATGGGCTATGAGTTTCCAGGGTCCAAATCTTCTGAAGACTATGGCAGTAACATAGAGCAGGTCAACTGGCCTGATAGTAACAACTCCCAACACAGGGNAAATGGCTGTTATTAACAGCATTAAGGTCCCTGCTCCAAATCACATAGTAATGAAGAAAGAATTAATGGAGATGGGAGCTGAGGGTGGCCAGGCCCCTCCTAGTACCATCTGAAACCTAACAAGAATGAAAGGCTACAGAATTTTTTAATATAATCATATATATATATATATATGTATTACATAGCCTATATATATATATATATATATACATATACATACATATGCCTGTATTGTAATACATTTCCTTTTGAATACAAAGGACAAAAAGGTGTATCAATGAATAAAAATGAAATCATTATTACAAAATACCTATCATATTGCCAAAGTTTTGATAATAAATTTATCTTTTGCAGGCATGCTCATGTTTAAATCTATATTAAAAACCNTTTATTTTTATTGCTGTTTTTAAAAAGTTAGTTAAAATATAATTATTTCATTTTTTCCCTCCCTCTCCTCCTTCGTATCCCTTCCACATCTGCCCCTTCCCCAGCTCCCTCCCAAATTCATAGCTTACTTTTCGCCAACCACTGTTGTTACACATACATATGAATACAATCCATGAGCCTGTTCGGTGTTGCCTGCATATATATGTTTCTAGGGCTGATCACTTGATATTGGGATACCAATCAGGGTCCTCATTCATGGGCCCAANTTCTCCAACTCTTAGCAGTTGCTAATTGCTTGTAACTATTCATCTTGGGGGCGGGCATTTCTCCTATCTACCTTAGGATATCAACTGTTGTTGTCATTGTTCAGGTCTTGTTTANGCAGTCAGGTTTTTGAGATTTCATGGGTGTAGCTTCCTGGCTGGTCATATTTTTTTTTAATCTGAAGATGTAAATGAAGGGAGCAATGATACAGGAAATGAGTGTATAAGTACAGTCAGGAATTATAACTAGAGTTCTAGCAGATCAGATGCTCAGAGCATTTTAAATGGTGCTTTATTAAAATTAATGTGAAAACAAATTAATAACCAAAGCATTCACTATTTCCCTATAACATACATGCTATGTACTTCAAACAAGCAGAATCCNATCACAAATTGAGTCTCACATGGTTCCTTGTTCACACATATTTGGGACATAGTGGGTAGTATAGTAACATGCACTCTTTCCCCTACTGTATGATTGAGCATAGTGCAGTCTCCTGCTGTTCTAAAAGCTCTTTGATGTGAAAGCTCAGGTTAATCAGGGCAGGACTGCCAAAGGAGATAGGCAGAGTAGATGTTTCTAAAACCAACCCAAGAGAGTAGGGCTTCTTGCTAANGGNGTAAATAATTACAGCCTGCAGTGTTGTGTGAAGTGGGGTTTCTAACTCTAAAATTTGGCCTATGTATAGCCAGATGGAGTCCTAAGAGAAGGACTCTGAAGACAACTAAAAGGTCAATTCTGGCCTTTATAGCTTCCAAGAAGCAAACCCTACCTTTATGCTCCTAATTTTGGTCTCCAGTAGCCCACTCTGTATCCCTTTTGAAACATCCATTCTGGGCTTACTGTTCCCTTGACCTCCGTTTTCAGACTGTTTAAATCCTACCTCCCCTAAAGGGAGGGCCACTACAGGACCTTCCTGCTCTCTCTAAATGCCTATGCCCCTGACCCCCGACTCTGAGGAAGATTTGCAGAATTATTTTTCCATTGCTAAATATGCATGTTTTTATTTTAATACCTTTTTATTTTTTAAATTAAAATTACATCATTTCTTCCCTTCCTCCAACCCTTAACAGACAACCCCCCTTACCCTCTCAAATCCATGGTTTCTTTTTTATTAACTGCTGATATTCCTAAGTATGTAAATTCAACCTGCTTGGTCTGTATAATGCTATCTGTGTATATATATGTTATACATATGTACATGATTTCAGAGCTGACCACTTGGTATTGAATAACCAATTAGGGGGCTCCTCTCTGAGAAAGACTATTTCTCCCACATTCAGCCTTCCTTAGCTGTCTGTAATTTTTTCCTTTTTTTTTTTTTTCTGCCTGGAGTTGAGGTCCCATGAGATCCTTTCCATTTCACTATGTCTGTTGGTGTGGTCTTTGTTCAGGTCTTTAAACATGCATTCTTAACACCAAAAATCAAACAAGAACAGACAGAGCCACTACTGTCTGTTCAATATATATAATTCCACTTATCCACACAGAACAATTCTGTAAGTTTGTTCTTTTCCTTTACATAATGAGGAAATGTGGCACAAAGAACAACCATGGCATGGCTGAAGCACCGTGGGAGCCAAACTCAAGATGTCATCCGCAAGGTCTGATGCTCAAGTCTGTTTTTTGTGTGCTCTATTATTCAACCATAGAAATAATAGCTAACACCAACTAACTACCAACCAATGAAGAATGGATAAACAAAGGAGGTGTGGCCTTTGAAACAAGTACTGATAAACGCTACAAGACACATGAAATTCAGAAGCATCATGATAAGTGAAAAGAAGTCAGCCCATAAAACCACATATTGGATAATTTTGATTATATGCAATGCTCAGGAAAGATAGCTCTATGGAGAGAATAAGATAGGTTAGTGGTTCCCTGGAACTAGCAGTCAGAGTTGACACAGAGTGACAGCAAGTAGGGACAATTTATATTTTCTGGGTAATGTTCCAAAACTGGATAGTGTTCCAAAACTGGTATAACACTGTCAACCTGCCAAAAATCACTGAATTGTACTCTCAAGACAGATGGATTTCATGCTATGTAAATTATGTCTTAACAAATAGGTTGAAACAAACAAGCAAACAGGCAAACTGTACTGCCTCTGCTGCTGGTCCTGGGCCCATTCTGCCTATTCTTGCTGGCTGCAGGTCTCCTATTCTGGCTGTCTACAGCTGCTCTACTTGCTTCCCTGGGGAATCAGCTCATGACTCAAACTCTCTCTTGGACATATTCCACATTATCCAGGGTTCTTTAGAGGAATAGAACTGATAGAATGAATCTATATTTTTTTTAGAGTGGCTGTGGTCCAGCTAGTCCAAGGATGTCTGATGAAAAAGCCAAGAATCTGATAATCGTTTAGTCAAAAAGGCTGGATGTCTCAGCCAGTCTTCAATATACATCGGAATCCCAAGGAAGTAGGTTAAAATACCAGTGAAAAAATGCCTTAGCTGCAGGACAGATGAACTTGCCAGAGCGAGTGAGGGCAAGTGGGCCAAATGTAAAAACTTCCTTTCTTCCATGATGTGGTGATATTTTATCTGTCTTCCCTAATAAAATTTATCTGAGGGTCAGAGGAAAAACGGGGCTGCCAGCCACTAGTAGAAAAACAATAGCCATGCAAGTTAGCACACGCCCTTAATCCATTTGGTTCTCTGTGACTCCAAGGTCACATGGAGAACTAGCAGTAGGAGGTGGTGGCACACGCCTTTAATCCCAGCATCAGCCTTAGAGTTCAGAAGGTCCATGCAGACAAGACAGAAAGTGATGTAGCTTGGTGAGGATAGCAGATGGACAGGCATAAAAAGCCAGGTTAGACCGGAAGTCTCTCTCTTCCCTCCGCTTCGCTCCTTGGAAGTAGAGGCAGCGTTGGTGAGGTGAGGCTACTGGTGGCTTGCTCCTAATTCTTCTGATCTCTGTCAGATTTTCACCCTTATTTCTTGTTCCGCGTGTTTATTAATAAGACTGGTTAGAAGTTCTTCTTACACCATGACCTCTTATGTGGGCTGCCACCTGAGGGTGTGGCTCAGATGTAGGGTGGCTCTTCCCACTTCAAATGAGCCAATCAAGAAAAAGCCCTCATAGGTACCCACATGCTTGAGTGTTAGTTGCTTCCAGATGTAGTCAAGCTGACAAACAAGATTAGCCACCACACATTCAAAATTTAGGGCAAACACCTAGTGCAAACTGGTGACCGAAGTGTTTCATGACGGAAGCAAATAATTAGGAAACATTCCATGTGGCATAATCTCAGGACAAATTCCTTCAAATAGGGAAAGATTTGGTACTTTCTTCTCCCTTACCTCTAAGATATACTGCAAGGACAATTAGTTGACTTTTTAACATTTTGTATTAAATCCTTAATTTTACCTCCAAAAAATCATGTATTTGTACTGAAAAATACCAACTTTTTTTTTTATTAGAAAAAGAGTTGAATAAAAGAGTAAGAGTAACTCTTAAAATCAAGAGATTGCCCTGGCTGACTTATCTGGAAAGGTCAGTCAGTAAATATTTGAAGATCAGTGGACCAAGCAGGGAAAAAAAAAAAAAAAACAAAGGTATTATGTAGTATATGCCCATAATCACTTAAAATGCAAGCATTAAAATGATAAAACCCATTTGTATCTCATAGGCTATATAACACTTTGCACTAAGCCAGATTTAATTGATTGGCCATTTTGCCAACTCATATCATAGGCACAACTCAAACATACATCCAAAGCCACATCTGGACCCGCACTTGCAAAAGCAAACTTTATTCCTGCAATGTAGAATTAGACCTTTGTAATGCTGTGTTTCTGAAATACACATCTTTTTAAGTAACTACAACTTACAGCAGAAAGTGCTTTCAGTTGGAAGGGAAACTGGGTTAATAGACAAGACTACACTCAGAAGAACCATATTAAGATTGGCTTCTAGAATGTAAAAACACACAAACCTTTGTTTTGCTTTTTTAGAGAGAGATGGCTCCCTTACAGCATATTTGTTCCTAACAGCTCTTTCTTTCTCTCTTTCTTTCTTTCTTTTCTTTTCTTTTCTTTTCTTTTTTTAATGTTACTTATTTCTTTTTGTTTGCTTGTTTTGAGACAGGGTGTCAAGGTTATTTCTAAAGAAGTTAAAACACTAAAACATTAGGTAGATATTTAAGGTTTATATATTTAGGCATTCAGTATGGGAGTAAAGCATGACATGTTTTGTAAGGATAATTATAAAATAGGAAAATGTGTTGAGACCAAGGCAGAAGGTATTGGTATTTTTCCCCCTAAAGATGACTGTGGTCCCAAATTAGGAAAGAGAGACAAGACCGAGAATGTAGAGAAAGTTTGGACTAGTTGTGAATGGTTTAAGAAAGCTACAAAAGAATTTCAGAGAGGCACAGGATTTCTTTCCTTCTTTTTTGTGAGACAGGGTTTCTCTGCATTGTCCTGGCTGTCCTGGAACTCACTCTAGACCACAGTTGCTTTGAACTCAAGAGATCCTTCTGCCTCTGCCCCACAGGAAGGATTAAAGGCCTGTACCACCACCGCCCAGAAGCACAGGATTCTTTATAGGAGACACAGAGGCCCTTGCTCACAGATAAGCACTAGAGGAACCTGGAATGTTAGCACAAAGAGAAGGAATGTTACAACCTGTTATCTGCCAAGAAGGCTGGGAGTGCACATGCCTTCTAGCCTGGTGACCTCTGTGCTATCTGTGTGGTTGGAGTCCACACCAGATTCTCCCCAGACCCTTATCATAAGCTTGTTTTTCTCAGTCAAACTAGAGCACTCATCTTTATAGACGGTGTCACATGTACTGTACAAGGAGTTTCCATGCAGTCACATCCGATCTTTATTTAGCTTACTTTGTTCTTCAAGGTGCATGATTTATTGTGTACACGGGATTGAGTTAATTATCATCAGGAAAGTTTTCACCAGATTGTGTTGTTCTTAAATAGCCTAAAATAAACTACTCAGGGTCAGGCTTCAGAAGTTTGAACCAACACTGGCAACTTACTTGTGTTGAACTGAACTACCTTCTTGCTTCCCACAGGTTGTTACTGTACTGGCCTTGGTGGTCACAGAGACCCCCACAATTGAACATGAAATCAAACAGTTTAGATTTTTGTAGACACTAAACAGATATCAGGGAACACTAGCCCCTGAATAAACTTTGATTCTCCATATTGAAATTGGGAAGTTTTTCAATAATTAAAAAGTCTTTTGGTTCAAATCTCAGTACCTGGGAAATAAGCAAAACAAACAGAGGTTTCCTGGATCTGACCTTATGGAGAACTGTGGTCTTCCACCCACCCCTACAGCTCTCTGGCACAGGTGGGCAATCTAGAGTCCAACATCTCCTGTGCTTTGTGTATTTCATTTTTTTGGGATTTCTTTTGTGTGATTTTGTAATGATTCTATTTTGCCAAGTGCTTTAACCTTTTATATATTTTTCAAACTAAGAATGAAATTCGTTTGCTTTACTAACACTTTGGGATCTCAAAGGGCCCTGGAAGTCAAAGGGACATGTATATTAGACCTGCATTTGTGAACATGAATTTGTATAGGTTCCAAGTCCATAAGAGCTCTAGAAATCTGATGTATTTGAACGCATGTTATCAGTTGCAATTCTACCCTAATGTTACTACATACTTCAAAAATAACCAAATTTTTCTGATTCCCTTAGGAAAAAAATAGAATTACATAAAGCATGTATTTTTTGTGTGTCAAAACTACTATGCAAAATGAAGTTTGTTTTGTTCGTTTTTTGTATGTATGTGTTTATGTGTGTTTCCCTATTAAAACTTAACAGCTTTTTCTTTGCGATTGTTTCACATCTTTACATAGTAACAGTTCATCATAGTTCCACTATACTGACACATCAAAAGCCTTTCAGTTTCACTTCTGATCTCAGACTCTCAATCAATAAAATCCTGATATTTAAGACCTATAGATAGATTTGTATGTAGCCTATGGACCAAAGCAAACAAAACCAATCTAGTGACTTGCTCATTTGTTTATTCTATCTCTTAATCTTGCCTGGAGTTCTGATCACGAGACTCCTTGCTCTCAGCTCTGTTGGCTTTACTGTTCTGATGGCCATAACTTGGGGTGGGAGGGAAACATCAACAACTTCAGCCTAGCTTGGTTTTAGGGAGGTCCCTTCACAAAAGCTAAAATCACAATCAGGTCTGTCATAGGCAACTGTGATAGAACAGGAACGTTCCAAAATGGCAATGTAGACCTACGGCCCATGTCCTGGGTAGATGTTACAAAAGGCCTAGAACAGCTGCTGAGAAAGTGGCTTTTCAAGNGTGGATGGAGAGCCCATCCCATGGAGAGCTCTCTCCATTCTTAGTACACCCATTGGACACATCTCACTTCCTACTTTTCAGAACAAACCATAATTAGCCAAAAACACCATANTACAAACATCACCTACACATTCATAGGTAAAGTCCAAGGAGCAGCAGCTGAGAAGGAATTCAAGAACTCCAAGTTTCTTTTTCCTTCAATAGAATGGAAGGTCGAAGACATGGCTCACTGCAACGGAGACTAAAGAGAGTTATGATGATATCCAGTCCCTGTCAACTAGTTTGAGGAAAATTATATATTTACAAAACAGCAGTATAGAGAACGACATAACTGCAATGTGTTTCATTATGATTTATAGACTTCATCATGTCAAAAAATTTTCCTAAAATATGGCTAGGGAGAAAAAACTTAATGGAAACCTATTCAAACCAGAGAGGTTGGGGTTGCAAGGAAAGTAATGTCTACATCCCAAACAGTGATCACCAAGGTCAAACCCCAACCTCCAGTCCTCTATACAAGCAGGACTAGCATCCCTCTGAATGCCACTAGATCAGCCTCCCCGTCCTTGATGTTGGCTGCGAAGATTAATGAACTCAAGGGAATGATATGCATCAATCACACCGCTGCAGATGGTTATTTGTGTCTCTTCTCNGGTAGCAAGCAACATGTGTGAATTATTGGTTTAATCCCTGAATACTAGCACTGCATAATACTGGACGCTTAATATAGTTATTTGATGTTCCTTACAAAATGTCTATCCACATAGGTAAGCTGATCTGGATACTTTCTATTTATTAAAATTACAAACATGGAATTAAAGTTTGGCAATGGGGTAATACAACTTTCACACTTAGAAATCTAGTGGATANACTGAAGTTCTAAGTCCAATGGAAGGTACATAACTCGTGTATGTTTCAGCTGCACTTAGAGCTATGTATTTAACTAATTCTGTTTAGTATTACTAAATTTTTCTGTGTCACTTGATCTGGAAAAGAATGAAGACCAGTTCCCTTGAATTTTACAAATAAGAAAAACGAAAATGACGTTCAATGCTCATGTTGTACAATACCCTTGATTTTGGCAACTACTGCTTTTTTTTAATCATCAATATCACCATTAAAACATGTACGCACCATACTCAACACCTNTAGAACCCTGTGTAACTTCTCCAACTTGGCATTTCTTTTAAATTGCTTGTCATTTTTGTGGTTGAGAAAGATATTAAGTTTGACTTCATTTGTGTTTCCTTCTCTGGAAGTCATTTAAAATGTTCTGTTTTAAATTTTCAAGCTCAAACTTGCATGCAAATATAAATCTGTGAATTAAATTTGGTTTTTAAATGTAGGAAGTTAAGGCCATGAAATTGGTGGCTACTTGAGAANTGTCAATTTCTTACTTTACAAACATAAGGGAATGGGACTGTGGGATGGTTTGTCTTAGGAAACTAACAGGAATCTANCATGGGTCTCTGTCTTCAGAAAGGAGAGGTCCACAAGCAGCCAGCAGATGACCACATAAGACTATCAGTAAACATAACTGATCATGATTTAGCATCATGGAAAGAAACAGGTCTTTGCATTCAGAGTCATAATTACATTGAGGCTGGTTCAAAATTATTTCCCAGAGTAGGCTGTAAGCTTCTGTGGAAGATTCCGGAGAGTTGCTGTTATTTCCTCCTGCCATTCTGGGTGGTAAGAGAAAGCCACCTGCTCGCTCAGCTGATGTGGATATTTTATGCACCTTTGTGAAGAGCAGTGCAACCAGCCAATTTGCCTCGATGAATCATAGGATGTAGGCGGATGTGTAACTAGTCCTGGATGGTGGGGACTGTGAGGAAACTGACAGAGAACAGCAAACTCCTCAGTTATCATTCTGTGATTTCTCTGGAAGTTAATAAAAATTAACCTGTGGTGTCTGTTTGGAGATGATGCTAACAGATATGCTGAAGGTATTTTGNAGAATATTGGCAGAAATGGGTTAACTGCCCAAGGCTATAGAAATATAGGAAGTGGACATAACTACTATTAATATGTGAGCATTACAAAGATACTAGAGCAATTTAATTCAATACCAAGAGTTAGTGAGTACAAGACATTCTGCTAGATACCAAAAAAAACCACTTGACAGATGAATTTTAATAACTTCCAGTTAACAGGAAAGATGAAATAAATATACAGATAACCACAGCTCTAGATGACCTGTGAGATAGGTGCCATCAAGCTGCCTCCGGGTTTCAGAGAATGTGATGTCAGGTGGTGGAACAAAGTTCTCCTGAGTACTGGAAAGGTATGCAAAGGTTCTGGAGCAACCCTGAAGCAATCTTGAAGGCCTTTCCTTTGCTCTAAGAGAGTTATAACAATTTCCTCATTCTAATTCAGAATGAGAAGTTGGGTGAGTTAACCAAGGCTAAGCAGGCACAGGGTTATCGCTAATGTTTATGGTGTTTATGATGAGACAGCAAAGAGGGTGTCTTGATTAAGGTTTCTATTGCTGTGATAANACACCATGACCAAAACCAACTTGGGGAGGAAAGGGTTTATTTCACCTTACAGCTTCTAAGTCCATCATCCAGAGAAGTCAGGGCAGGAACTCAAAGTAGGAACCTGGAGGCAAGAATTAATGCAGAGGCCATGGAGGAGTGCTGCTTACTGGCTTGCTCTCCATGGTTTTCTCAGAGTGCTTTCTTACACACCCTACGACCACCTGCCCAGGGAAGAAACCACCCACAATGGGCGGGACTTTCCACATTAATCACTGAGTAAGAAAATGCACTACCAACTTGCCTACAGGCACTTTCTCAATTGAGAGTCCCTCTTCCCAAATTACTCTAGCTTGTGTCAAACTGACTAAAACTAGTCAAGACACAGAAGGTACTTAGGTG
>LZPO01108377.1:28389-62527 GCA_001675575.1 Neotoma lepida | reverse complement strand
CGTGTGTGTGTGTGTTGTGAGATGTGGGGGTGGGTGCATACATGCCACAGTGTGTGTGTGGACGTCAGAGGATAATTTGGTGAAAACAGTTCTCTCTTTCTATGTGTGGGTCCTGGCATTTGAACTCAGGTTGCCAGACTTGCGTGATATGCACCTTTACCTGGTGAGCCAGCTCACTCAAGGAAGACTTTTTTTATTAGATGTAGAAAAATTTGAAAATATATGAAGAAGAAAAGGAATGTTTTTAAACTACTTGAAGTTTCACCACTCAAATAGCAAATTCTACCAGCATCTCATGGCATAGCTTTCTGGTATTCACTATACACAAGTCTACATTCCTTTATTAAAATGTGTGATACAGAGTGTACACCTTTCATTCAATATCCCATAAAGTACACAGCTTTCTTCTTCATTATTTAGTGGTGACTTCAGTAGAACTAGTGTTCTGTTCTTTGTTTTACTTATTTACTTAACCATTCATCACTAGCCTGTCAAAATTTATAACCATAAAGCCTGTGGTGAAGTTCCTTACAGCTATAACTTTACATATGTCATAAGCTTTTGGGAATGTGACAGTTAGTGAAAGAATGTAGTTATTTTTAAGACCATCCATATTCCACAAAGGTTACCAGCTTGCACTTAACTATCAACATGTACTTATTATTGTCATATGTAGTGGGTAGCTGTTCCAGCTTTGATCTTGAAACACTGCCCCTAGAGTGGCAGCAAATAACTGCCACACCTGCCTATGACATGCCCCTGGGATATGGCTGAGACAGGGCCCTTAAGACCCGAGGTGTGTATGTGCTTGGCCCCTTCTTGATCCCCCATGGTCCTGGAGGCTGGATTGTAGACCAAGCCAGATTTCTCCACTGGATTGTACCTCATCTCTCCTGGATCCTGTAACCGACCGCCTATTGGCTGTAAGTTACCCGAGAAATAAACCTCTCTTGATTACCAGATAACTACATGGAATTAATTACAGTTATAGTCATAAATATACCCAATGTTTTTGTCAGTTTGGCATTAAACAAGGCACTTTGTATTTTTAATTTGTATTTTCTTTACCATTTTAAGGTTAAATGTGTCCACCCCAAAAACATAGCTCTCCCCTCAAAGGGACAAAGAGATCATTTATTTTGAAGCCAAATATTAGTGATTATGGCCCAGAAATACAGACTTAGGCTATCCGATTCAATGTTCCAATGTAGAAGCAGTGTTGTGTTGTTTATACAGTAACAAGAGAAGAAACAGGCACAATCCAGAACTTCTCCAATGCACTGGCAGGAACATGAGTCTGCAGCTACAGCACAGTGGAGAGCACTCAGCTCTGGGCTCAGGTGCTGTCCGAGGGCAGTCTTGGCCTCTTGATGGTAGAGAATAGGATTTTGTTAGGTTAATATATTTGTAACGTTTTTATCTCTTTATTGGGATGTTAGGTCTGACACAGAGGTGGGCAAGGGATGGCTCTTTAGGAGGCTAAGGACAGCCCAAGAGAGATTGTCATTGGGTTCTGCACCATTNCAACCTGTCCATATCACTGAAATTCTAGTCACTCAACCTTTGTGGACCCAGTTTCTGTCCAGGAATTATCATTCATAGATGCTATACAGTGCTATCATAGGCACATAAGTATTTGNTGAATGACACCACCATTATCAGAGCAGTGATCAAATTCATTTTATTTTAACCCTAAATGCAGGGTTTTCTTTTGGTAAAAGATTATGGTCTATCTTTGTAGCGAAAAGATTTCCAAGGCTGAAGAGAAAGGTCGTGATTTACCTGGCTCTACACATGCTCATCTTCTGTCACCTACCTAAATTTGCTTTGAATGTATCTGTGACTGCTACTGTTTGGATATGAAATGTCTCCCATGGGCTCATGTGTTTGAATTCCTAGTTCCCAGCTGGTGGCCACTGTTTTGGAAGGTTGTGGGATCTNTTNGAGATAGGAGGAAATGGGTCTCTGAGGGTAAGGTGGGGTGGCCTTGAGGTTTATACAGCCCAGCTGCCTATATCTGATATTTGCCTCCACCGAAATGTGAGCAAGCAGTTGTCATGTGCTCCGGTGCCACTGAGTAGCCTGCCACCCCACCTCCCCACCAGGATGGACCGTAAGCCCAACTGAACCTTTCCTCTACTGGGTTACTTCTTGTTAGGCACTTGGTCTCCGACACCAAGATGAGGGGCCACTGACGTGACAGCCCACAAAGCAGTCCCTAATGCTCCAGAAGTTGAAGTGAATCCACTTCCTGCTTTGTCAGTGCTGAGACTTGGACTGGATTAAATAGAGGAATGCTCTAATGGCTGTGTGTGTGCATGTGTGTGCGTGTGTATGTGCACATGTGTTTTTGAGTGTGTGTGCACACATGCATATTACAACACATTTCTGATGAGTGTATCAGTAAGAGTCAAAGGCTGCCTCATCAAGTATGCATATGCTTAGCTTTAGCTGATATTGTTAATGTTTGTTCTTAATTGGTTGGGCCAATTTCAGTGACCTTTTTTTTTTCCCCTAGAAAAGCCAGAGACGTGGTTTCTGCAGTGAGGCTGAGGTTATGGGTCTCTAGTTCCTCTCTGTGCTTACCCATGTCATTTATTTCCATAGTAACACTCTCATCAAGTGTCTTATGGGGGGTAGAGGAGAGTGTGGTTTTTTGTGAAGTAATCCTTCNTCTTTAGAATTTGACAGGAAATATTTCAGTCTTTTATTTCCACATATGGTAAGAAGGTTTCATGCAATCCTTGTCTTTTCAGGGACTCATATCAAACTGTCAGAAATCAATAATTCTGTGACTACTCTCATTAAAAGGAACTAAGAGATGAGTTTCCAATGTTTGCTCTCTAGCTTTGTGCAGCAAAGAAAAAACACCCATGGGAAGAAACATAAGCAAGGATTTCTATTTTTATTTCATATTAGATTTATTTTCCTTTATTTTGCTTATTTTGGAACTCAGCTAGCAAGAGCTGATTTGATCCTATTCCCCAGTCCCTGGCAGCTTCCCTCATCTGGCTCTGCATGGCCCTCTCATTTGACTTACGCCCTTTACTTCGCTGCCACCCGCCCCCCAGCAACCTCCCAGCATTATCTGGTTCCTTAAACCTCCATGTGCTTGTATTCTTACGGTGTGGCTCCGTGCGTGTTCATTTTAATACTCACAAACAATATTATGCTGCTGAGCCTGTTTCTGACAGTACTTGCTGTCTAAGCCACTTTCTTTTGTTGTTGTTGTTTGCTATGTTTTTGTTTTTGTTTTGTTTCAGACAGGATTTCTCTGTGTAGCCCTGGCTGTCCTGGAACTCACTCTGTAGATGAGGCTGGCCTCCTACTCACAGAGATCCTCCTGCCTCAGCCTCCCAAGTGCTAGGATTAAAGGTGTTTATTTTGTTTTGTTTTTGAGACAGAGTCTTACTCCGTAGCTCAGGCTGTCCTTGAACTCATGGTAATCCTTCTGCCTCAGCCTCACAAGTGTTAGGATTATAGGCATGAGCTAACAATCCAGGCTTGGATTCTTATATCTTAATGAAAATATTTACGCTCTAAAAGTAATACTTCACTGTACCTCAGCCTCCCTTATCTCAGCCACTGACAGCTCTCTCTAGTTATTTAGGTTGAGAGTATTGGTGTCGTTCATTACAGATTGAATTAGGTGACCAAATTCATATATTGAAGTCCCAACCACAAGCACCTTAGACATTCCTTATCTGGAAATAGTATCATTACAAATATAATTAGGATGAAGTCATTGGGGGTAGGCCCTGATCTAGTATGACTGGTGTCTTTATAAGAAATGAAAAATTAGGTATGGACACACAGACAGGAAGAACACTAGTAAAATGAAGGAGCTCCCAGTAAGTCAAAGAGAAAGAACTGGAGTGGATCCTGCCTTCATGGCCTCAGAAGGACTCAGGCCTGTGGATACTTGGTTCAAACTTCAGCGTCTAGAACTGGGAAAAGGTGCATTCTGTTTGTAACTCAGCTGTTTGTACTGTTTTGTTATGGTAGCCCTACCAAACTGGGATGATGCCCTTGAGCCTGCTCCCTGTGATGTGTCAAGTCTAGTGTACTAACCACACAGAGTCTACCCAGCCTCTGGCTGCCTCCACCATGTTTGCAAGGGCCTGTCCCATTTCTTCCCTGGGTGTCAGTGTTGTTTCTTCCGAGCTGGTCTCCATGTTCTCACCCCTGCCTTCTCCATGGCTGTTCTCAACACAGGGCCTAGAGTCACTTTTTAAAACCACGCAGTGTCTTTCCTCTGCTTCTTACCGACTCAGTAAAACAAAGCCTTGGAAGAATGAGGCCTGTGTAATCGCTTTGTCCTCCAGTTGCCTCTCTGACATCATCTTTCTGACTCTCCATCTTGCCAATTCTGCCCCAACAATACTGGCCTCTTCACTGTTCTTTAAAAATGAGCTCTGGCCCTTGGGGGTTTGCATTGGCTGCTCTCCTGCCCAGAATGCTGTTTCTGCAGATATCCATATGGTTAACTTCCTCTAAGTCTTTCTCAAATATCCCCATAAATGACTAATAAGTGAATAAAATGATTTTTAAAGCATTTAGTTCCCAGTTCATTTCAGAGCTCTCACAGATATGTTCTCAGTTCTGTCAAAATTTCAGAATGGAAAATATGTGTAGATTCGGGGTTCTAAAGGGCAAATCCATCCTTCTGTGCACGAGAAAGTGCCAGTTGGGAGGCCGATGTTCCAGGCTTTCTTTTCCTTTATCCTTTAAGTGAACAGTATTTCTGCAAGGTTTCCCCGTCAACATTGTTTTGTGGTGGTCACTGCCCTACAGATTCATAATCTCCAGGTGTCCATCACAGAGATTGTGGCGTTGTGTAGGAAACCAGACACAGAACAACCACAAGCATGCTGGGAAGGAGGGCTGAGGTTGCCAAGCTCAGCTGAAACTCAGCTGCTCTGGAAGAGTGGAGAGGGGTCAGATGAGGAGGGGAGAGTTTGGACTGGGATTCAAACTTAGATGTACGGAGCTGGATCAGTAAATGGGCCGAAGGAGAGCTTGCATGAGATGCATGTCCTGTGCTTCCCCATTCTTTGTTTCTAGCCTTAGTTGCTGCACTGGTCTCCTCTTTTAGCTTCTGCCTAAACACCCTCATACTGCCCTCCACTCACAATGAGTCCGAACTTACCCTTCAAGACTGTTAATCAGAACCTTCTCTAGAGAGCCTGGCTGAGACTCCTTTGTCTTATCCCTACATGGCCCATGGCCTCACCACGTGTTCTTCTGTCATTGCCTCTGCATTACCCAAGCTCTTTGTATTCAATAGCCTCGTGCATTCTCTGTGTAGCCAATGTTCTGCTAATTCTCCTATTTCCTCCTCCTTGGAGCTCTCTGATGGTAGTTTTTTTTTTTTTTAACCATATTTGGCTGCATACCCATATTCTAAGTATATGATACAACTCATGACACAAAGTAAGTTTTTAAATCAGTATCTGATGAATCAGTGACCAAAGCTACAGACAGCTTCCATCTGTGGCTAGCCAGGTACTTCAGGTGGAAGCTCAGGAGGCCTGGAAGCTAGCTCAGCATTCAGTCTGCTAAAAGAGGTCTTCTTGGTGAGGGCTAAGTTTGACTGATCTTCAGAAATGATGAAGTACTAAAATGAAAGCATTCTGAAAAATCATATTTCAGTTAAATCACACAAATCAACAAAAATAGAGACAATATCCCAGAAGTGTTCAAATGAGGCTAAGTGATGGCTTATCAATAGTTCTCGGACTGTTAGATCTCTGTGAGGCCCGTAAAAGCCAAACACATTGCAAGCTGGAAGACCCCATGGCCAATTCAGTTCTCAGTAACTCCAGCCTTTCAGACAGACAGAAATCATGGAAGGTTTTCCTTATTCCTGTGGTTTGTGGTAGAGTGAGAAGAAGCCTTATAGGCGTGTCCAAGGACAGATATACTGTCTTAGTTACTGTTTCTATTGCCTATGAAAAACATCATGACCAAAATGCGAGCTGGGGAGGAATTTAGTCAACTTACACTTAAGCATTGCTATTCATTGCTGAACAAAGTCAGGACAGGAACTCAAACAGGGCAGGAACCTGGAGGCAGGAGCTGATAGAGGCCAGGGAGGGCATCTGCTTACTGGCTTGCTTCCCATGGCTTACTCAGGTCACCTTCTTACAGAACCAAGAACCAGCAGCTCAGGGATGGCACCACCCACCATGGGCTGGGCCCACCCCCCTTGATCACTAACTGAAAAATGCCTTTGGATCTCCTGGAGGCATTTCCTCAGCTGAAGCTCCTTCCTCTCTGATGACTCTAGCTTGTGTCAAGTTGGCACAAAATCAGCCAGTACACTAACCAAGTGCAATGGTGTTGCATAAGCAAAGCAAGACTAGTCTTTTGTCTTGTCTCTGTCTCCTTTCCTCCCCTTCTCTTTTTCTCTCTTGCCCTTCCTTTCTCCTTCATCCACCTACTCTTTCTGTTTCTCTCTCCTCCATTCTGTGTACCAGGAAGCAATGAGATGGTGAAATGGCTCAAACTGAAGTCTGGAGACACGGAAGTCTAGTCATCCTCACTACTCCACTAACCATGTGGCCCTGGGCATTTACTCACCTTGTGTTTCTTCCTCAGTTCCCTCATCTTGAGCTAGGCTGGGTTAGATCACCTGTGAGGCCCTTTCCACCTTGAGTATTGTATGTTTCTAATATGATGATTAGTGAAGGTAATCAGTGAAAGAGCAAGATGGGGGGAGGCAATAATGATTCTGTTTTTAGAAAGACTGAATTTGAGATACTTGTGATATATCAGGCTCTAAATAACAAGAATTACTTGGAAAAGCAAGCCTGATCTGGGAATAGAGCTGGAAGTAGGGGAATAGATTTGAGTTTAGCAATAAGAATTAATTAGGGTATGAGTTTTGTGGCAACTAAATGGGTGGTAAATGAGCAGATTGCATCTCACAATATACTGGTTAATTGTTCTCTTCAGGTTCAAATGCATTTGATTGATTCTATCATTTTATATTCTTTGGAATAATAAACAATGGTGTATTAGCTACTTTTCTATTGCTATGATAAAACACCTTGACCAAGGCAACTTACAAAAGAAAGCATTTAATTGGACTTACTGTTTCAGAGAGTTAGATTCATGATGGCAGGAACATCTGATCTTCAAGTAGGAGGTGGGGGGGGCATGCCATGAGTCTTTTGGAACCTCCTTCAACAAGGCCATATCTTCTAATCCTTCCCAAATAATTTCACCAGTTGGGAACCAAGTATTCAAACAGGAGCGTGTGGAGCTCATTCTCATTCAAATCTCCACATTCTACTCCCTGGCCCCCAAAAGCTTGTGGCCATATCATAATGCAAAATGCATTATTCAACTTTGAAAGTTCCCATAGTTTTTCAGTCTCAACAGTGTTTAACAGCCCCAAGTCCAAGTCTTTTCTGAGACTCAGGGCAATCTCTTAACTGGAAACTCCTGTAAAGTAAGAAAGTGAAGTGCATACTTCCAACACACAATGGCACAGAATATATATTACCATTCCAAAATGGAGGGAGGGGGTATAGTGAGGAAATACTGGACCAAAGCTAGACCAAAACCCACCAGGACAAACTCCCAGCTCCAAGACTAAAACCCTGCAGGGCATACTCCATGTCTGATGTCACGTGTCTTCGATGGCTCTGCCCTCCCAGCTTTGCTGCCTGCTTCTCTATGGCTGGTTCTACACCCTGTCTGCAGCTCTCCTCAGCAGGCGTCCCACAGCTTTGGCACCTCTAACATCTTGGGGTCTCTAATGCAATCCAGGCTTTGCATCTCAGCTTCATGCAATGCTCAGCGACTCTGTGCAGGGACTCTCTTGTCATATGTCTGGCATTAGAGGCGTTCCTTAACTGAGTCCACAGCTCCTTTACTTGAATATCCTTCGTGATTCTAAGGCCAAAGCCATATGGACAGCACTGCCACATTCAGCTGCCTGCTTGAGGTAGAGCCCAGCACCTTTGAATCACATTTGCNGTAGCTTTTGTTGCTGTTGCTTTTTAGGAGCAGAAAGTTCCTCAGGCATTTTCACAAGTGTGAAGCTTAGTTGTGTGGGGTCTTGATCTGAGGGCACCCCATTTTTTTCATTTTGGATCAGACCTCACTTGATCTCCTCGTCTCTTTCAGCACAAACCTCTGCTCCAACAGTAAATTTACTGGTGCTCTTTTTCTCTTCAAACTTTTGTATTTCTTTTTTCCCACTTGCTCTTTTTCCCTGTAGGTCTGCATAAGAGTGATCACTTACAGTGACACTACAGAGAGTGATCGCTTACAGTGATACTACAGAGAATGACCACTCACAGTGACACTAGAGAGTGATCGCTCACAGTGACACTAGAGAGAGTGATCGCTCACAGTGATACTACAGAGAATGACCGCTCACAGTGACACTAGAGAGAGTGATTGTTCACAGTGACACTAGAGAGTGATCGCTCACAGTGACACTAGAGAGTGATCGCTCACAGTGACACTACAGAGTGATCGCTCACAGTGACACTACAGAGTCAATATTAGGCTTGAAATCTCTTTTACCAAAGAAATTAGCCCAAAGGCAGAAAGCAGCCATGATTTTTGGCAAAATATCACATGCATGGTCTTTAGCCCAGTTGCTAGTATTGTTCCTCTCTGAAACCTCTTGTGCTGGGCCTCCATAGTCTACATTGCTTTCAGCACAACTGTCTTCCAGGAGCCTAATGGTATGGTTCATTAATCTCTTCTGACAGCATTCAAATTTCTTTCTATTCCAAAGTCTTCTACATTCCTCAAAAAACAAAACAAACAACAACAACAAAGAAAACCACGTGGCCAGATCTGTTGCAGCAGTGTCCCACTCCATGGTGCCAGTTTTTGCATTACCTACTTTTGTATTGCTGTGATAAAATACCAAGCAATTTATAAAAGAAAATGTTCAATTGAGCTTATGGTTTCAGAGAGTTAGGGTCCATGATGGCAGAGCAAAGGCTTGGTGACAGGAACACCTGAGAGCTCATGTCTTGATCTACAGGCAGGTGGCAAAGATAGGGAACACTGGGAATGGTGCAAGTGTTCTGAAACCTCAAAGCCTATACCCAGTGACACATATTGTCCAGCAAGTCCACGCCTCCCAATCCTTCCCAAATAGTTCCATCAGTTGAGGACCAAGTATTCAAACATACGAACACGCCTATGCAACCATTCTCATTCATATAATCACAGACGGNGAACACTATGCTTGTTTATGTTTGCTGAATTCTGTGGTGTGAATATTCTCACAGTGGCCTATTTTCAGTTGCCAATGGGAGAGGTCTAGGAAGGGATCTGGGAAGAGGGGTGCCTCAGCCCCCCATTATATGATATGGTCATTGTGAAAGACTAAGCACAGATAATGGTGATGTGTGACAAAAGTGACAAGGAGTGATGAGTTTGACTATGTATACTACCTTTGTATTTAATATACTTTAAATTTGTATGATTTAATTCTTTAAATACCTGTGTTTAACAATCAGCTTGTAAAATTCCTGAAAATGTAAGTTTGAACAACCATTTTTAAAAAACAATCAAATTTATCTGGTTTTTGTGAGTGATATGAGCCAACTTCACACTGCACTGAAACTGATCCTAAAATCACATAGAAAATGTCTAGACCGATGAAAACCTTAGTCCATGTGAAGACCAGACCCTTAAACACTAATCTATCATTTATAAAATTTTAAGTGATACTTGGGTTGTAATTTTTTTAAATTTGCCTTTTGGATTTGAAAAAAAAATTGTATGGTTTTAAGTGTCATTTGACAGGGAGGACTGACTTGTAGGAGAACAATAAGACAGTAAACTATAGAGCTATTACTTGTCATAGCTTAGCTCTTAGGAGAAGTTATTTAACCTAGTCCTTTCAGAACTATAGCTCAATTGTGTTGAAAAAAATGCAGGTTCATTTATCTTCTAAGGCAGGCATGTAACATTTAAACGGTGCTTGTATAGTTAGTTGTTTCGTAGAACTGTCTTGGCCATAGTGAAAAGGAAAGGAAAGATAAGAATGTATGCTTTTAACATCTACTGTTTAATATAAGGTTCTTGCAGATGAAATGTAGAAAAGACTTTAGATTAGATAGTAAAAATGAAACATTTGGCGACAATTCTCAATCAGATGAGAGTCCATCACACTTCCCACTCCTGCAGAAAAAAAAAAGTTTGAAGAAGTTTCACAAATTAACTGATGTTTCTCCTCCACTATTTATCACACACAGAGTTCACAACCTATTCAGAAACTGTTTTGATCTTTGGATGAGAATAAAGCACACGGCTTAAGTTCTGGCTAGAAGCCACTGTCTAGCTTAATCAGTGTTGGCGAGCCAAGCCGCTCTGAGCATCGCTATGCTGTAAGAAGGAAGCACCATGGTTTTCTCAATCATTAAGGGAAGAGTGCTCCATTATAATACAGGGGAAGCTGTGATTAACTTGGCCACTGGATGAGGAAAAGAACAAGAAACTGTGTGCTCAACAACAATGACACAAGTTCAAGATGGGCCAGCCTGTTTCTGGCTGCTGGAGCTCTGAGTCATTGTACAGCAAATGCAAAATTGGCGAGCGTGTTTGTCTTCCTGGCATCTGCAGGCTTCCCTCTACTTGTGTATTAGTTCTTCACTTTCACTGGAAAAATAATGCTATTGAAAAAAATTCTTGGTTATCCAAATGTTTTGATAAATATGGCAATCTTTAACTGGCCGTATTGACATTCCCCCATTATAATTTACATTGAAAAACAATTTATTCAGCAATCACTTGGTCTATTAAAAAGCTTTTGTTGGGCATACTCTACATCAGGCTTGTGTTATATTGTACAGGATAGAATACATTGATGGCTAAGACCCTGTTTGTGTTTCTCAGAAGAGTTAATAAATGTGTGTGGATGAGTACCATACAAGGCAAGAGTGACAGCTGTGAGCTTCAGCTGAATGAGTAAAGTAGAATGTTCCATGGTGTTTTAGGGGGAATCTCTGCTTTCTTCTCCAATAATTTATTTTAGCTGAGCAATTTTCCTTTGGGGCTCTAAGAGATTGTGAAGGACAGATGGGTCTGACCAAAGTCATTACATTACTTACTAGTCATTGGCCACAGTGCTGCTAGAATGAGAGAAATACCTGGAAATGGTACAGGAACACGGTTTGTACCACATCTACTTTAAGCTGGATATGTCTGTCATGGAGCGTATGGTCCTGCANGTACATCTGTGTATTGCTGAGCAGACTGATGCAGAGGCACAGTTATAGAAGGAATGGAAAATGGAAGCTTGGTGAGAGGTTATCATAGTGTGGTCAGCCCGACCTCTACCCAACCATGCTCTAGTCTGCACTCTGGCCTTCATTCACATGGCTCATGGGCCACTCTTTCTCCACATACAGCCCTTTACATGTGCAAATGGTCTTGCCATGTAGCTGGTCTGCTCCATTGGTACCTGGGGAGAATCTCCTCCTTGTCTACAGCCATAGTGCCTGCTGGGACACGAGCTTGGAGCACACTGGTGGGGCCAGTTTCCCCAACTTCCTAACCAGCAAAGGGCATGGAGGCAAAAGGGAGCCACCACCCCTCAGCTAAACAGGGACCAAATCCCAGATTCCTACACAGAAGAAGAAGTTATCAGCTGTGAGGAAGCCGTGGATTTGGAGATGGTAAAGTATTTTCTATTTTCTCATTTTAGAGAGAAAATTCGAGTTTCAGATTTATACACCCATTCTTTCAGTGACGAGAAAGTAACTAATAATTGCTTGGTCTAAAAGATTCTGGCAGAAATATTTGAGCCATAAAATAGCCAAACATCTTTTTGGATACTGTAATATAAACTTTTTGGAGAACTAAGTGCTGGTGCCAGGACAAAGCTGAAACCTTCTCCTCCGAGGCTCCTCTCCATCCCCTCCCCGAGAGACTAACCCTTGGGTCAAAAGCACCAAGCATCTGGCTCTATTGCAAGGGGTCGCCCAGCTGGGAGCTGTTGCTCTATCGCTTTCCTCCTCTTTCAGGAGCCTGTGACAAATGTGTTTCCAAGACAAGAGGGAAAAGGTGGTTTATTTGCCTGTAGAAGCTGCTGCTCTGTGGAAGCCAGAGCTTGAGATAGCAGTGCTGGGACACGAGATAAAGGGAGTGAACTCAGAACTGTCAAAAACAACAGTTGTCGCCTGCGGGGTTATATGGAAGAGGTGGCCTNGGACTAGGCTCTTACACTGACTCCTCTGGCTCATCCAGTCTGTGTCAGACACTACTCAGCACTGGAGACAGCTGTGAGGAACGGATAAGGAATCCCGTCTCGAAACACCATGCCTTTTTTTGTATTTGCCATGTGAGGAATGCACCGTGGGAAGTTTCTACCTTTGGTTTTGAGTCCTCTGTTTTCTATGTGAATAACGTGTCCTGAAGACCAACNAGACTGTGTCTGATGGTATGTGGTTGGGCACTGTGTGAACCAAGTTATAGACACTGCTATCTGAGAAAGGGGTAAGGCCAAAGAGCCCAGCTTTGCTGACCCCAAGCCTAGAATCATTCTTTCTCTCTCTGTCCTCTGTGTGTTTACACCTTCATTCATCATTCATCTCCCTTGGACATTTTTTATTCTGGAAGAAAAGTCATGAAAAATTCCTTCAGGAATCCATGGCAACAATACAAAATNCCTCCTTCTTGCTTTATGGCTTTTCCTCCCCTTTTATCTACTAAGTTTCTTGCCACTGGAGCCAAGACCAGCACTCCCACCACTTCCTGCTGTGTCTCAGGAAACAGAGAGCCAGAGGGCGTCCCTGGCAGCATCCAGATGGCTATGCTTTATGACTTGTCNTACCTTTCGTCATGTGGGTGAACCTCGGATGGTAAAGTTGGCCTCAAGAGGAAGACCAGGCTTTGTCCCAGCAAACAGAATTCTGCCTGAGGACTACAACATGGAGGCCTTTCTTGATTTTTGATTCAATATCACAATATCAACTCTTCCTGGAATATCACAATATCAACTCTTCCTGGAATTTCAGCTCCTGGCTTTGCTTTATAGATTTCAGACTAGCCAGCCCTTAGAATGATGTGACCTGATTTCTTTTTCTTTTTTAAAAAACTGGATCACTATGTACACAGCCCTGGCTTTCCTACAAGTCACCATAGAGACCAGGCTGGTATTGAACTCACAGAGATCCATCTGCCTCTGCCTCTGCCTCCTGAGTGCTGGGATTAAAGGCATGGGCCACCACACCAGGCATGATCTGATTCCTTAAAAATCAATCTCTTTCTCTTTAGAGATAGACTTGGATAGATAGACATCACCACAGTATCTCGAAGAACTGACTAACACATCTTGGTACTACTCATTTCTCTGACAATAATGCACTTGGGAATGACCTGGAGAGTTTGGATTTGTTCAGTTCCAGGTTCTAAGTGGATCTATACTTCCAACATGCTCCTAGGAGGCGCTGAGCCTGCTCTCTGTGGACCAGATTCTCAATAGGAAAACTATGTAGCCAATCTTTCCAGCGATTATAGTGCCTGGAAATGTTGTAGATATCTTAGTGTTGTGGAATATTGGTTTAAGATGTTTTACATTCATTTATGTTGGGGAATATTTTTTTAATGATGAAAAGATGTGTTGCATTTGTTTAACTCTGTAAAGCTCTGCTACTTTGCTTTTCTAAAATACCTGATTAGTCTAATAAAGAGCTGAATGGCCAATAGCTAGGCAGGAGAGAGGGATAGGTGGGGCTGGTTGGCAGAGAGAATAAATAAAGAAGTCTAGGAAAGAAGAGCAAGGATTGAGAAAAGGAGAAGGAGAGGAGGATACCAGGGGCCAGCCACCCAGCCAGCCATGGAGTAAGAAGGAAAGAAATGTATATAGAATAAAGAAAGGTAAAAATCCCAGAGGCAAAACGTATTTAAAGAGAAATGGGATAATTTAAGTTAGAAAAGCTGGCTAGAAACAAGCCAAGCTAAGGCCAGGCATTCATAAGTAAGAATAAGTGTCTGTGTTTTTATTTGAGAACTGGGTGGAGGGCCCCCAAAGAGTGAAAAAACCAACTACATCTTAGTTTGTGTAAAAAAACACTCTTTGACATTCTCACAATGGCAAGATAACCTAACAGCACATTTCTCAAAATCTATCAAATATAACTATATTCTTATATGTACACAAATCTCAGCATGCAACTCTATTTCTTTAGGATAATTNTGTTCAAGAAGAATTTTTTTAATGAGTACAGTGATTTTTAGATTTTTTATTTTTAATAATTTATTTATTTTTATTTTATATGCATTAGTGTTTTGCCTGTATGTATGTCTATGTCAGGGTGTCAGATCTTGGAGTTATAGACAGTTGTGAGCTACCATGTGGGTAATGGGAATTGAACCAGGTCCTCTGGAAGATCACTCAGTGCTCTTAACTGCTGAGCCATCTCTCTAGACCTCAAAAAAAATTCTTGACCCAGGGTACATATATTGTTTAGACCTTGGAATATTCTATTTCTCAGCTGAGGATGTAGCTCAGTTGGTAGAGTGCTTAGCCTCATATGCACAAAGCTCTAGGTACAGTCCCCACCACTGCATAATGGAACATGGTAGATAGACATATATGTAATCCCAGCACTCAGGACAGAGGTGCTAAAGGACTAGAAGTTCAAAATCACCAGCTATAAAGTAAGTCCAAGTCCACCCTGGGCTCAATGAGAAAGGTTCCTTAAAAAGATTATTCGAATATACTCACACCCAAAGTCATGGCTTCTGCAGCAACTCAATTCTGCATATTCAGCCCCTGGATTCAAGGTTTCCATGGATGTAATGAGTCTTTTTCTGTCTGGTCAGCCAGCTCCCAAATAATGATGAGATACTTATTATTAATTGTAAAAGCTTGGCCCTATCTTAGATTTGTCCCACTAGCTCTTATAACTTAAATTAACCCATTTATTTTAATCTACATTCTGCCGTGTGGCTTGGTTGCCTCTGATCTGTACTCAATGTCTGACTTCTTTAGAGTCCCACTGGCATCTCCCATATGCCTAGATTCATCTCCTCTTCCTTTCTCTCCCTGGAAGTCCCACCTGTGCCTCCTGCCTAGCTATTGGCCACTCAGCTTTTTATTACACCAATCACAGCAAATACATCTTCACACAGTGAAGATGGTGGGTTTTGACATTGCCAAAATTTGCTGCTTAGGAGCATCTAAAAGAACATTCTCTGCAATTATTCATATATTCTCATGTCTGCTCATATAATAATATTACTTGATTATCTATCTACTTGATGCCATAGGTGGCCTGCCAGAAGATGAGTAGAATTAGTTCAATAGCTAATCATAAATTAGTTTATGATATTACATAGTGTTTTAGGTGTATTATAGGAATCTGGTCTCGTCTAAGGGTCAGGGGCTTTTCCTGAAGAAATGACATTTGAGATGACGTTTGAGGATATGGATTTCAGTCCTGTAACTGATGACTAGTCCTCTACTGGTAGGTGAAGCTCTGGTGAAAGATTCCCCCATGTGGGAAGTCTCTGAAGGTCTTGTAAAAAGTCTATTGCAGATGTGACAGTTTTCCACACCGTGCTGTTGTAGAAATGAGACCCCACTGGCATCCATCTGCTCCTCGATGGCCTTACGTTCCCACTGATAAAGCTGAATGTCAAGTGTTTCCCATCCTAAAGAACTAACTGTTTTAAGCTATTTTATCATGTAGATATTATTTTGAACACCCTCCACCACTGTTGCTTCCATTAATATAGATTTATAACAGTTGAAAAGGAAACCGTGCTCTAAAGCTACAGGGTTCAAGAGTGTACTATTAGCATAAAAATAGACAGATGTAAGCCAATAAAACCAAGAATCCCCAAGTCATATGTTTATGGCCAACTGATTTTTTAAAGATTATTTTTATTTAAAAAATGTGTGTGTGTGCATCTGTGTGAGTGTATGTCATGTGTGTGCTAAGCTCCCTGTCCTATACAGGCTTCCATTATGGGGACAACGGCCAGTCCTGGTGTCTGGATGATTCCTAGGGCCCACCAAAGGGGCCAAGTTTCAGAACCCTAAAGACAATGGTAACACATCAAAATACAAACTCATTTTCCATTCTCTTCTCATTGGCTGAGCAGTTGAACAGAGGCTCTATCTCTACAGCATTGAGGCAATGCTGCTGCCATGAGCACCAGCCTCCAGCAGCACAGGGCTCAGAGGGGATCCACAGAGTAGGCATACAAAGACTTTTTTATCTGAGGGAGTAAGGGAAAAGACTCTCTTGATGGTTTCCTTCTGACTTTTTCTTTGTTCTTCTGTATTCTTATTTTTTCTCTACATCTTTCCTAGTATTTTCCTTCTCTCATTCTTGATGTTTTTCTTCTAACTCTATTCTTATTATTTTACTTCTAACTAATTTTATTTTTTTCCCTTACAGCTTACATACTCCAGTAGAATCTTTCAAGCAATATAAAAATTACAATGTACAAAATTACATTCTATTTTTCAAGTGAATGATTATAATGAATACAGGAAAAAAGCATGTTTCCCATTTCCCTTACATGATTAAACAAAGTCATCCCAAGAGTCCACATGCATTCACATCTAAGTAATTTGTTATAGATTAACAGAGTGTGAGCAAGCAGGGTATTTTTATCAGCCAGTTCTTTCACTGGCAGGCTGCATATTGCAGTTACAATGAAGGAATCAATCACTTTATTACTTATCTTGAAAGGTAATCTCATAAGGAATCTTAAAAGAATCACCAACCTAAACTTATATATATATGAAAAACAATCATTTAAATCTTTAGGGTGCATACTCACTAGGGTGCATACCCACTCATCAATAGTTTTTTATATCAGGAAGCTGAAGGTAGGAATGGTACAAGGAATTAATCATCATCTTTGATCACCAACCAATCCTAGCAAGAAAGGCACATCAGCTAATGATAATTGGGCTGCTTTGTTTTTGCTCCCTAACCTTAATGAATCTATCACTCAGCTATGTGTCCTTGTGAACTTTAGATTGTCTTCTTGGGTTTTTCATCTCAAAGCTATTTGACAAAAACATCTTAACATAACTTGAAGTCATTTTCAATGCTTTGTTTCACCTATGATGCACTCCAAAACCTGTGAACACATCTCCCAGCATTAAGATTAGAAGACCTTAAGCAAGCTGGGCTTCTGGGACTCAATTGTTTTTCTTTCTTTCTTTTTTTTTTTCTTAATTTTTAGAGACAGGGTTTCTCTGTAGCTTTGGCGCCTTTCCTGGAACTCACTCGGTAGCCCAGGCTGGCAGAGATCCACCTGCCTTTGCCTCCCGAGTGCTGGGATTAAAGGCGTGTGCCACCACCGCCTGGCCTCAATTGTTTTTCTTAATCATTAACCTAAGTCAGAGTCTATAAGCTCCTCAATAGAAACTCATGTGTTCTAGCTGTGTGACACTTCCTGGTTCTTATTTTTTAATTCTCTGTAGCCTCTGCTTTATCAGAGGCAGGAGCAACATTTTATCCTACATTTGCCTTTAATTTTTCCACTAAACTAACCTCTATCATAATCCCTTACTGTATTTGTTAAAGACCTTCAATCCTCAAAATCCTATTCAAACTAACACTATTGTTGTATAAAATCATTGTTTCAGTTCAATAGTACAGTGTAGGAGGAAATCGTCTTCATAATAATCCATTGGTGAAAATGCCCAGTAAGAAGAGGGTATTTCCAAGACTACATCAAGAGCAGTGGGGATCTCCCCACACCCATTCACACCATGCCAGATACCACAGAAAAATGGCAGTACAAACATGTAAAAGCACAGCAGTAACAAGAGGCATTCTGGTGTCTGTGGTCTCGGGACCTTGCCTAGCTGAGATTCACCCATCAGGGTTTTGTTTCCTAGTGGGCTGACACCCTGAAGTCAACTGCCATCTGCTGCTCCTCTGACATGGCCACCGGCACCTCAAGAGTTGATTGCTTCTCTGAGGTGCCCACAAGTGTATTTGGGGAGAAACTCCAAGAACAAGCTGTGGTGATATTTTGTTTGTTCTCTTAGCAAATAAAGTTTACCTGAAGATCAGAGGACAGAGCCAGCCACAGAGTTATCCATAGAGGTCAGGCAGTGGTGGCACACACCTTTAATTCCAGCAATTGGAACCACACACCTTTAATCCCAGCATTAGGAAGCCTGAGACAGGAAGTGATATGGCTGGGCAGAGAAAGGAATATAAGGCGGGAGGAGATAGGAACTCGCTCTCTTTCAGGCTGAGGAGTTGGTGAGGTAAAAGGTGATGGCTGTGGCTTGCTCTGCTTCTCTGATCTTTCAACTTTCACCCTGATATCTGGCTCCAGGTTTTTATTATAAGACCATTTAGGATTTGTGCAACAACAAGCTGAGGAGTGGCTACTGTTCTATGAGACTGAGAGATTCCATGGAAACATCTGAATGTCATGAAGGGAGCAATGGTTCAGGCAGAGGAATTGGCTGTTGAGACTACCAGGAAGCTGGAAACACAGCAGAAGAAAGGCTCAGAGATGGAAAAGAAGCAATGTGCGTGCGTGCGTGCGTGCGTGCGTGCGTGTGTAGATGTGTATAAGAGACAGGTGTATGCCATGTGTATACGGGTACCCACAGAGGTGAGACTAGGCCAGCAGATCCCTGAAGCCAGAGTTACAGGTGGTTGTGAGCAGCCTAACATGGGTGCTAGAAACTGAACTCATGTCCCCCTGAAGAGCACAAATGCTCTTAACTGTTGAGCCATTTCTCCAGACCCTGGCCAACTGAGTTTTGATGAAGTTCCCAGATCATTTGATGGAGAAAAGAACGCATCTTTCGATTCCTGGTGTTGCAGGACCTGTGTGTACACGCCAGAAATGTTGAGTACTTCATACCAATCCCAGAATTCACTCAGTGTGGATCAATGACCTGAATATGGGCACTGAAACAATAAAACATAGACGGGTACTCAGGGAAAGTCTTCTTGACTTTGGATTTGGTAATGAATTCTTAGATAGGATACCAAAACCTGAATAATAAGGGAAAAAAATAGGTAAATTGAACTTCATCAAAACTAAAATCTTTTATGCATGAAAAGATGTTATTTTTTAAATGTAAAAACAACCAACAGTCTGGGGGGAAAAGCTCCACTTATGTATTTAGAGTCTAGGGTCCAGGGTATATTTAATTTTTTTGTAACTCAAAAACAACAAAAAAGACAGCCCAATTTAAAAGTATGCAAGAGGTAAATATTTACGTCCCCTGAGAAGACAGATGTGGCTTCTTAGCAGAGGAAAAGGTAAATGGTACCATGGATCACTGAGGATGTGCAATTGAAACCACAAAGGTGTGTCCCTTCAGGCCTACTCAGAGTTCTCTAAAATGTGTTTATTTTTATGTTTTTATTTATGCGTGAGTGTTTTGCCTCCATATATGTCCTTGCAGCATATGTGGGCCTAGGGTCTTTGGGTTCAGAACAGGACATTGGATCCCTGGGAACTGGGGTTACAGACAGTTATGAGCCGCCATGGGATGCTGAGAATGGAACCCGGGCTCCTGCTAGGGCAGCCAGTGATTTCAACCACTGACCCATCTCTCCACTCTGTACTTGGAAACTTGAAAAGATAGGAGGTGACTGTTGACAAAGATATGGAAGAATTGGAACCTTCCAAATAGAATTACAGGAAATAGAGTGCTGGTGAAAATGTAAAATATGTGCTACTGTGAAAACAACAACAAGCAAACATACTATTTTGTGTTTCCTTTAAAAGTTAAACTCAGAATTAGAGTACCATCTAGCAATTCCACTTTCCTGTATATACTCCAAATAATTGAAAACCAATATTCAGGCAACAGACTCAAGTATGTTCACAGCAACACCATTCAAACTGTGGGAAGGGTAGAAACAAGACATCAACAGACTAATGTGTAAATAAAATGTAGCATATCTGCAGACAGGACATTATGTGATGGAACAAAGCCTCGGAAAGCAATAGAGTACCTACACCTGCCACAGGGTGGATGTAACAGCTATTCTTAGTTGTCAACTTGACTACTGCTGTGGAATAATCCTGTACACTGTGAAAATGTGTTGCTTTCGTTACTAAAAAGCTGATTGACAGATGGCTAGGCAGGATTTTCAGGGCAGAGAATGCTGGGGAGAAGATGGGTGTAGTCTGAGGAGTTGCAAGCCAGATGCGGAAGAAGCAACATGGGAAGTTCATAGATGAGATAACTGAGCCTTGGGGCAGCACACAGATTAATAGAAATTGTTTAATTTAAGTTATAAGAGCTGGCTGGAGACCAGCCTAAGCTATAGGCCAATCATTTATAATTAATAAGTCTCTGTGTGGTTATTTGGGAACTGAATGGTGGGACAGAAAAGTCCACCTACAGACTACATCTGGAATTAGCTAAAACCCAAGAGGCTGGACACAACTGTGAGGGATTTTTCTTTTATTTTCTTTTTTCCTTTCTTTCTTTCTTTCTTTTTTTTTTTAAATTTGTTTTTTTCGAGACAGGGTTTCTCTGTGTAGCTTTGGAGCCTGTCCTGGAACTTGCTTTGTAGACCAGGCTGGCCTCAAACTCACAGAGATCTGCAGGCCTCTGCCTCCCTAGTGCTGGGATTAAAGGTGTGTGCCACCACCACCCAACATGAGGGATTTTTCTTAATCAAATCATTTGAAGTGGGAAAACCCACTTCAAGATCCACCTTATTTCTGGGCCACACCTTCTGCTGGCAGCCTCTGTAAAGGACATAGAATAAGGAAGCTTTCTCTCTATTTGCTTGCTCTTGCTGGCAAGTCCATCCCTTCACTGACATTAGAGCCTGCTTCTTCAAGATTCCAGCATATGCTGAAGACCAGCTGAGACATCCAGCCACATGGACTGAACAACTACTGACGGGCAGTGGTGGTGCATACCTTTAGTCCCAGCACTCGGGAGGCACAGGCAGCCAGATCTCTGTGAATTCGAGGCCAGGCTGGTCTACAGAGTGAGTTCCAGGACAAACTCCAAAGCTACACAAAGAAACCCTGTCTCGAAAAAACCACACACACAAAAAGAACAGCTACTGAATTCTTGGAGTTTGTTTTAGTAGACAAACATTGTTAGACTAGCAAGACTGCAGCTTGTAAGTCACTCCAATATATATAGATATTCGTTCTATCAGTTCTGTTCCCCTAGAGAACCTGACTAACACAGTGGATAAACAAAATGCTAAGTGCAAAGGATAGGTACAAAAGACTTCACACTTTGTAGCTGAATTTGTATTAAATACTCCACACAAGTTGGTCCAAAGAGGCAGAAAACAGGGTAGTGATGCCAGGGCCCGAGGGGCAGGTGTGGTGAGCAGGCACCTGGTTGCTCATTTGACTTTTGAAGGTGTTTTGGAACTAGATACAGATGGTGACTATAAAACATTGAATAGTTATTTAAATGGTTAATGTTTATATTATGTGAGTTTTTACTTCATTAAAATATAATCTAATGACAAAAGTTCAGAACTGGATTCTTCCCATCTTGCATCAGTCCTATTTTATGCTCTCAATTTTATTTTATTTATTTGAAAATTACATTTATTTATTTACTTGTTTGGGGTGTGTGTGTGAATATGCCTCAGTGCAGGGGCCACATGGAGCTTGTAGAAGTCAGAACACAACTAGCATGTGAGCTCTGGGGATTGAATCCGGGTTGTCTGGCTGCCAACAAGCACTCTCACTCACTGAGCTATCTCAGCAGCACATGGTTTTAGCTTTAAAACATGCAAAAATTTCATGGCCACCCTTGGTGTTCACTTCCTTACATTTCATAAGTAGCCTGGCTACTTAATTTTCCCATGATTTTCTCCTCTGTGATTCAGATCTCAGTACAAGGCTTCAGGAACATTGCAAACAGCTGCACAGGAATCATGCACCTGACCATCAATGACATGCCAACCCTGACAGACAACTGTGTAAAAGTAGGTAGTGAGAAAGAGCCTTTCCCTTCGTTTATATGAGTACACCTTCTAATGGCCTGCGCTATTGAGAAATGTGAATTGGCTTTTTATTTGAATTGATTAATAGCTAGAAAATCACTTAAATATTTACACATACACACATGCATGCACCTTAAAAAACATTTGATGGGCTAGAGAGCTGGCTCAGGGGTTAAGAGCACTGACTGCTCTTCCAGAGGACTTGGGTTCATTCCCAGCATCCACATGGCAGCTCACAACTGTCTGTAACTCCAGTTCCAGGGGACTCGACACCTGCACATAGACATGCATGCAGGAAAAACACCAATGCCCATTAAAAAAACAAACAACCAAACAAAAACATTTGAATGCTTAAATACTTTATGATGTTATAGCCAAAGCACAATTGTAATTCTCCCAACTATGACCCAGATCACCTCTGCTTGGCTTAAATCTGATCCCCCCATGTCAACTGCCAATTGACTTTTTCTGCATTTCATTTCCTTGTGTGTTCCCATGTTCTTGTAANATGATTTAATTTTCATTTCTCTGCATTACTGAAACATGAGTATATTGATTTCATAAAATATGAAAACAGTCCTATTTGCTTCAAAATTAGGAAAATATAGTAGTTAGCATGTCTGTTTCTGCAGCCCTTGAGGGGAAATGACAGCATCCCCTCATTGTTGGTTCACTATAGTAGTTAGCCTGTCTCCGTTTCTTCCTTTCCCGAAGGTCTTGGTTGAGAAGTGTCTCCGTATTTCAACGGTGGTTTTCATTGGCTCGCCACACCTCTCTGATTGTGCTTTCAAAGCTCTTTCTTCTTGTAACCTCAAAAAGATCCGGTTTGAAGGTCTGTGATACTAAAAACATGATTTAACCTTATTTTTAAATTTTATTCCCTAGACATTTAAATATAGCACTTGTATTTTCTTCTTTTCAACAGGAAACAAAAGGATTACTGATGCATGCTTCAAATATATAGACAAGAATTATCCAGGTATCANTCACATTTACATGGTGGACTGCAAGGCACTAACAGACAGCAGCCTCAAGTCACTGTCATTTTTGAAGCAATTGACCGTGTTGAACTTGACCAATTGTGTAAGGTAAGAAGTCATTCAGGGTGTGTCAACTCAGTGTTCAAGAGACATAGATTATCAAGGATGAACCAGGCTCTCTCTACAATGTTAATAAGGGGATCAGGAAAGGCAGGGGTCCAAGTCTTACTGCGTAGGTAACTTTCTGTTTTGACTGATGAATTTAATTATATAATTATTTTTCCACTGCACATGACCTTTCCCATAATGCATCTGATTTTAAGCATATGCATGCCCAATTGTGCATAGACCCAAGATAGTAAGCAGAGGATTTTCCCTAAAAGTTCATTGAAAACACAATTCTGCCTTATTGCATATGCTCCCAAAACCAGTTGAGCTGGCTCAGCCTATTTTTNGTTCTGGTTATCTGGAAATCTATTTGAATGGAAACTGTCTAGGTTTGATTGTTGTTTGGAGAAAGCAACTTACACTGTTTCTCAGAGAGAGGTGCACAGGTAGCTCAGTGTGGGTGAGGCTCGAGGGGGTCTGAGGTTGCTAGGTACGTGTGCATGGAGATATGTGTGCATATATGTGCAGTAAAGGAGCTGGGCTAACTCAAGCTAAGGAGAGGGTCAGGTTACTAAACTGTCCCCTGCTTCAAGCTCTTTCTTTTTGAACTCTCACTTCTGTTTCCTTGCCCACAGTGCTGTTTTTCTGCTTCCATGTATAAATCTTTCCCAGAGATATACTTCTCAGTCTTACATAAGGTGCCAGAGATTATTTTCTTGTTAATGAAAACATTGCTCACTGATTACTCCAGTCTGGTGTTTGCTAATAGATAAGTTGACTGGGTTTGGACCCTCTGCTTCATCATGCTTCATTCCCCACCCCACCAGCCTCTGGACTGCATTCCTAGCTGCTGGTACAGCAGCCCAGGTAGGTGGCTGGGTAAGATGCATCATGGGATTCACTAAACTAGTCCATTTGCTGGAATACTATGTTATGGTAGTTTTTAATGTCAACTTTGTCACAACCTAGAATCACCTGAAAGGAGTTTCAATTAAGGAACTGTCTAGGTCATGTTGGCCTGTGGGCATTTTATGTATGTGTATGGGGTGTGCCTTGTTAATTGGCATGGGAAGACCCACCTTGAATGTGGGCAGCACCATACCCTGGTTTTGGGGTTCTGTGATGGCTAATCTTGGTTGTTAATTTAACACAACCTGAAATAGGGGACCTCAATTGAGCTGTTGCTTCTATCAAGTTGACCTGTGGNCATNACTATGTCTTGATTGCTTATAGATGTAGGAGGGCCTAGCCCACTGTGGGGGATGCTGTCTCTGATTAGGTGGGCCTGGGCTGTCTAAAAGAGATATCCGAATGTGAGCCGGGGAGGAGGTATCTCTGAGGTTCCTGCTTACTCCCTGCTGTTTGGTTCTTGTCCTTGCTTCCTTTAATGATGGACTCTAAGCTGTGAGATGTGGTAAATAAACCCTTTCCTCCCCAAGCTGGTTTTGGTCAGTGTTTTTTCACAGCAACAGAAAGGAAACCAGGACAGGCCTTGAGTAGTATTAGATGGAAAGCTAGCTGAGAGCAAGATACTCAGCAGGCAGCTCAGGTGCCTGGGTACCTTCAGTTCTCTCTGCTTTTGACTGGATCTAAAGTGACTATTTACTTTGAGTCCTACCTTGCTTGACCTCCCTCAAGGATGGACTGTAACCTGAAACTGTAAGTCAAATACACCCTCCCTCTCAGAAGCTGCTTTGGCTCATGGCATTTTATGACAGCAAATAGGCAATCACCTTTTGCCTTTTCTGCTCTGCTCTTTGTGAATCTGACCAAATGGTGAGCACAAAGGGAGAGCACAGCCATCTTGGGTTGCCCTCAATGTTCTTCCTGTCTGCACACCCTCCTATAGACTGGCTGTGTGTGAATGCTCTTCTTTGGCTTGAGCTGATACAATCCCCTGTCCTGTTTCACTGGCTGAAAGGCTTTCTAAAGATGGAACTGGTAGTCTTCAAGTGGAATTAGGAATCAAAACCATATTGGAAGACAGAGGATGATGAGTCCAACGCTTCCAGAAGTTAATGCAGGAATGACACCACAGGGAAATGGTGCTGGCCCCTAAAGGTGCTTCTAATGAGGACAGGCTGAGGTCAAGGTCTCATTCAGAAGCAAGTTTTCTCTGGTCTAGAGTTCCATGGGTCACCTCTTGTGTTTCCAGTCCAGCCTAGGTGACCTTGAATGCAGTAGAAGTCTAGCTAGGATCTTGAGTCTTGCTTCTCCCTGTTCTAAAATTTGGTCTTAGGTTTTTGCAGATCCTGTCAGGGGTTTCTTAACCTTCGTACATTTTAAACTGGAAGAAAAAGAACACCTATGATATTAATAATCAAGCCACCTAATTAAACAAATGAACACACATAACATTTTGTGAATATCCCTCCTATTACTATCATCTATCCATTTTTTGTTATATTAAAAGCTATGCAATCATTTTTTTTAATTTGACAAAATACCAGTAGGTAGATATTTCCTACTTTGGAATATATTTGATGTAGAAATTGATGTTACCACCAACCTGCATGTTTGTATATGAAATCATATGTGATGCTTCTCTCTCTCTTTTCTACAGGATTAGTGATATTGGCCTGAGGCAATTTCTTGATGGTCCTGCAAGTGTGAGGATAAGAGAGCTCAATTTGACTAACTGCTCCCTCCTGGGTGACACCTCCATTGTTAAACTGTCAGAGCGGTAGGACAAAGGGGCACTCTGCATTAGAACATTAGCTGTAATAGGAGTGATCAGAGATAGACCTAAAAGCCAAGAGCCCAAGCCCTTTCCATCACATTAGGCACACCCAGGAGCTGGAAGAGCCCTCAAGAATTGAAGTCCTTAGACTGAACTAACTTAATCATATTGCGGTGCTTCCTCTTACTGTTACCTAGGCTTAATTCTGAACAGAGCGGTAGATATGTAGATAGTGCGACTTCTCTGCACTCTCCAAGGATACTGTCCTTAGTATAAACCTTACTCCAGGTTTCCTGAGGGCTATTCTGGCTGATTGATTTAATCTTGACACTCCTGGCTTGGCCATGGCCTTCTGTTCACTAAGGGTTGAGCTCTCCTGCTGCAAACCACTGAGAGACAAGTGTAGAGCTCAGCCTTGCACTTCTGGTGGCTACTCTTNAGGGTGTTTCCATGGTAGTGTTTCATGTGACTGTGATGAATGCTTTTCTTGCATTGTTATAAATCACTGTGTGAAATGAAACCAAAGAAAGTGTCACATTAATCTACCTTCCTTCCCTCCAACTTTATAATGCCAAAATATTAGCCAGATGTGGTGGCTCACACCTAAAATCCCAGTACTTCAGAGGCTGAGGCAAGAGCACTGCCATAAGTTCAAGGCCAGCCTAGAACTACATAATGAGTTCCAGGTCAGCTTAAGGTATAGAATAAGACCCTGTATCAACAAAACAAAACAGCCAAACTGTTTTCTACTTTTTGACTTACATTTAGGTTGAGAAAAGGCAAATCCTTTCTTCCATACCATTTGTTCTCCCCAGAGTTTTTAAATGGAGAAACTGGTATTGTTGATGTGTTTGAGAGCTGAGGTTAATCTTCATGGCATTTTCTTTCAGCTGCCCTAATTTACACTATTTGAGTTTACGAAATTGTGAACATTTGACTGACCTGACAACTGAATGTATTGCAAATATGATATCCTTGATATCAGTAGATCTTTCTGGAACATTCATCTCAAATGAGGTAAATTTTATATATATATATATATATATAATATATATGATATACATTCATACATATTATAAGTCTTATTTTTGTAATATCATTTTCTGGTTTGCAAGAAAATGCAGGGAACAGTATTTTTCTTTAAGTTATTAAATTACAAGTGGAAAATTTAGGAATACTGTCCCTAGAATAGTAATAAATGATATTATTTGTAAATTGTCATGTTTGTTTAAAAAATTAGCAAAATCTAGTATTTTGAGGAAAGGCATGACAGACCAAGTAGTCTGAAATTTGTTTTACCATAGATGTTTGGTCTATGTAGCAATAATACACTCTAGACGGCAGAGTATAACTTCCCTGTGAATTTCATAACCTATAAACTGTGTGAGTGCTTTGAGATTGAAGCTGAAGTCTAGGAAAAGCCCCAGCAAGACTTTCATTTCTCAAACACAGTTGATGCTACTCTTCAAAGACCAAGCCCATCCTGCCATCCCAGCACTGCCTCATGTCATGGAGGAAGCTGCTGAGATGGGCATGTTTCTGAAAGACTTACCAGTATATGTAAGCAAGAATTCCTTTCAAAATTTGATATCATAGGAGAGAAAGACAACAGAGGGGAGGGCTCCGCCCCCCAGCTGCTTGCTAAATCCCTATTTAAAGACCAAAGTCAAATGTCACCTGTCTGAGACCTTCTCTGAGAAGCCCTGCATTTGGAAGCAAGCCCTGGACCTGCACACATCTCCAGCCCCAGTACATCATTAACACAATCTGCTTCTCACTGCTCCACAGACATCATTCCCTAGTCTCCAGCCAGCTGCTTTAGATGAAGGACATGTTTGCCATTGGTCTAGCTTCTTTTCTTTCTTTACTTATGAGTGCACCTAGGTCCAGCCTTCATTCTGTAAGATGGTCTCCTCTCCCCTTCTTTGGAGTATCATATGCAAGTGGGTGTGTGGAGCAGTTGTATGGAGTCAGTTCCTTGTGGTGCAGTTTGTGTTTGGTCTTCTCAGTGGTGTCTTCCGTGTCGGCAGGAACTGATGTCTTAATTTGATGCTGAATTTCAAGTCTGGGTAGATCTCCAATGTCTGTTTCATCTCAGCTCCAGCGCCACTTCTCAGGCTCCTCTGGATCCTGCTGGAGCATGATGATCCTGTAAGGCTGTCTCAGGACCACTGTCCCAGATAACCCCACAGACATTCTGCTTCCCCATCATGCAGTTGTTTGCCCACAGACCCATGCTTTCTCTTGCTTTTCTGCAGAGTGGCTGACCTCAATTAAGCTAGAGTCCAGTTGAGCTTGGTGCTCACAGTGAGACACTTGGGATTGGCTAGTGGGTCCATGAAGGGAAGGCCAGGGTTTCCCCCTCCTCCTCCTCCACATCGCCACCACCTGTACTTCCTGTATGCTCTAATTCTTTCGGAACATCCCTGCTATGGTCTCAATTTCCTGGATTACCTTGACCTCTGAGCTCCAATAACACCATTTCTTCCCATTGTCCCAGCATAGGACAGTGAGTGACGGCTTCTACTGCTCTTACTGTCTGAGTGTAACATCTACCTACTTCTTACTGTCTGAGTGTAACATCTACCCACTTAGCTTCTCAGTTTCTGTACCATCTACACACCCAGTTCTCTATTAACATTAACTTCCCTCTAGTTTTTTAAATTTTATTTTCCAAAATTTTATTTTATGTTTGTGCACCACATGGATGCCTGGTGCCCATGGAAGCCAGAAGAGGGCATTGGATCTCCTAGGGCTGTGGGAACTGAACCTGGGTCCTCCAAAAGAGCACTCTTAACCACTAAGCCATCTTTCTAGCTTAGTTTTGAATACTTAATGGTTGTTTGTTTCCCTTGGATTGTAACAGATAAAATAATGAACACAGAAAAACTCTGATGTCTTTTTACTTTAACCAACTCTACAAGGAAAGGTAGAATGGTTAGGTTGTCTAACCCATCTGGAGGCTCTGTCTTCCTCAGCAGCTGATCCGACCTGAGATGGTCTAGACAGGCTCACTATAATGCAGAATCCCCAGCACCACGTTGTTTGCTCCCTTCTGGCTCTTGTCTCTTCTCCTCTCCCCTCCCTTCCCCTCCCCTGTCCTCTCTTCCCCTCCCCTTTCCCCCGCCCTTCCCTCCCCTCCATTCAGTCTCTTCCTTCTCCTTTTCCTTTCTTCCTCTCCTTCTCATCTTAGTTTTCATTTTCCTTCTTGGATGGAATAGTTCTCTAATCTAGGGATGGAGAAAAAGATTCCATGGTAATACTAAATGTTATACCCTAAATCTTTCAGAATCCAGGCTCCGAAACCTTAAAAGCCCAAGATCCCACCCCAACACACCCCATGTTCTTTTATATGAAGTTTCTCCTTGGCACATGAGTAAAGTGCCCAGCTGTTGTCCTCAAGGTCACAGGGTAAGAAGGAGAAGAGGACTGGGCATGTGATAAAACATGGAACATTTCCTTCTGCCACAGCACTTACTGCACACCCACATGCCAGGGAAGGTCTGCTAAGTGAAGGCACAGTACAGCTTTTGTACAACAGTGGGAGAGAGGGCTTGGCAGGTGCCCCACGGTGGGTGAGGGAGACATGCCATGTAGACACAGTGGGCATCGACCAAGGGGGCAGAAGAAAGTCACTCACACCATGCAGACATGGCACACACATGAAAAGTTTTATTAAGGGGGGAAGGGAGAGTGGAAGAAAGAGAAAACAGGCAGGGTCTGAGGAGAGGAGAAGAAGAGAGAGAAAAGCAAAGAAAAGGAAGGGAGGAGGTTCACACTACCTCATGGTGAAGGAAGAAGGGAGAGAGAGAAGGAGGAAGAGTTTTCTCTTAGAGGGGACTTTATTTAAGATGACATCAGGATGTTGGGTGGGTCCCCAAGGGTCAGACCAGAATGCTAACATTCTTCCCTTTTTGATTATTATAAAAAGGTGAGCTATGGATGGCAAATTTGGGGGGGGATGAGGGAACCAAATTCTCAAGACTCTTCCTTCTGATTTTGGGGTGAAGTAGGGAGGGGAAAGTTGGGGGTTGAGGTCACTCACAGTGGGAGGTGTGAGTGAAGAAGCATTCAGTTAGCTGTCATTGTGGTTGAAGTTAACCTGCCAGTATTTGCCTGGTTGGTGTCCTCAGTTGGTACAGTGGCTGGTTGTGTATCTGGAGGGTCTTTGAGAGTCTGGCCTTGGCATGAGTCTGGCAGAAGAGGTGGATCTGTGCAGGAACCTGCAAGTGTTTGTAAAACAACTGGAACAGATTTACATCTTGGTGTCATAGCAAAAGCTATGGCTTTGGGTTAAAAGGTATGAATATTTTCTCAGGCCTGGTTTGAACCCAATGAAACACATCTTTAAATCTACAACCAGAGGAAATTTGCTGAATGGAAGTGGTTGAATGAGTGAAGGAGGAGGAGGGAGGCTTCCTTACCCTCTCTAATGCTAACCTGTCTCTAAAAGCTGATACCAAAAAGTCCACAGAAACTTAAGGACTCCCAAGACTGTCTGTAGTCAGCGCTGTATTAGTTTATCAAAACTGTATTTATCAGTGTTAAAATTCTGAACCTCTGAAGTTATATCTGAAACCAGTTCATCCTGCACCATGAAGTCTATGAACGAGGCACACCTGTCTGTCCTTTTAACAGGAAACTTACTAATAATCTACCAAGGTGCTTGTAGCCTTAGGGTTGGGGGAGAGGGCTGTTAATTGGCAAAAATCCATTAGTACCCTGGTCATCAAACACCATTAGATCTGAGAAGGATAGGTAAGTCAACAGAAGTGAGACAGCTTTCCTATCTTCACATAAACAAACCTTAAAGCACCTTCTTTTTATCTAATTCACCAGGAGATACTGAGAGATGTCATTGTAAAGTGAGTTTTATCCTTTTTTTGGGTCTAGTAGCAAGGTGAACTGTGTCTAGACTTAGCATTAGCTCTAAGAGAATGAGGCCTGTGAATTTTACATACAGAACTGAGAAGGTAGCTGAAGCTTTGGTTGCTGCTGTTGAATGGACAAAACCTGGTTGTCAAACAACATCAGAGATCTGAGAAGGATAAATTTTACCTGAGTCAGCTATTGAAAGTGACAGAGACTTGCTTGATGGATACCTGGACAGCCACCCCAGGGTTCTCCATGGTCATTGAGGGCAGAGGTCTCAGGGCAACAGCATCAGTCTTTGGCTGCCAGGCCTAGGCCAGGCCTCAGAAGATCCAACAGTTGTGGGGTAGGAACTTGTAGGGAGTACCAGCCTACCTTGTCTAGGCAAAAGTGAGGCAGTGGATTCCCAGAGTCCTGTTGTCCATGGTCTGAAGAAGGCCCTGGCAGCAGTCAAAGCGAAAAGCTACTGTTGATGTGAAAGGCAGTTTTTGCTCAGTGGCTGGTGCTGCCACTCTGGAGCAAATTCTGGGTGGAGGTTCTTCTATGCCCATCCATCTTCCTTGGAGGAAATAAAGGTGTTTCCAGGAGCCAGCATGTGTCTCTATCAAGAAAAGCTTTTTAATTAAACATTTTAAATGCCATATTCTGCAGATCTCTGAGCATTTGAGGACTGTCTGTCCATTAGGTATGAATGACTGAGTATCAACTGGTGTTCTCTAACAGTCTCCAATATGTTATCAGCTTTCATAAGACTAGGAATTACTGTCTCCTGAGAAGGTAAAGAAGAGTGACAGGGGAAAGATCCCAGGGCCAAATGGGAACAGGAGAAAAAGGGCTTGTGGGTTGGGGTGTGGCCCACCTCTGAGAAAGGACCCTCTCGGGGGACCAGAAACTCCATCATAGAATATATATCTTGTTTATCAAATACCTTATTTATCAAACCTATGCCATCCTTTATTTAAATTCTCTAGAAGCTTGGTGTTGAACACTTGGCAAAGACATAGGTGTAAATCTCTAAGTTAGCTTTTGTTAGTCTGAATAGATCTTTATAACTTTTAATTTCTATTATCATAGNGTGTATATTATAAACCAGAGTTGAATCAAATATAGCTTTACATTTTTATCATACAAAAAGTCCGTATCAATCCAAAATACTTGAGGCTTGTTGCTATTTCATAACTGCAGTTTTGTCATTGTTGTGAATCTCAATGCAAATATCTGACATGCAGGTAGTCCAGGCAACCCCTGTAAAAAGGTTCAAAAGAAGCAAGATCATTAAGGGGCTCACTAAGGCAGACACCAGGGTGGTTTCCTTGTTGCTGCTGCCTTTCTCTGTCATGATTCTGTATTTTACAGCAGAGCCATGAAGCTTCTAATGACCCCTAAGTGGTTAACATAAAATCAGCATTGCTCTCCTAAGGCCTTGCATAGGCCTCCTTGTTGGAGGGATGATAACCAGAGAGAACAAATCTTAGGTCAAGGCCCCTTCTATCCTGGAGAACTATTTCAGCTAGAGAGGCAAGCAATTCCTCTAAATGTGTAACAGATTTTTCTAGGGCAGCAATATCTGCATCTACTGTCATTTTAAGGCCCTGTAGTTCGGATCTTCAAGTATAGCCAGATTATAATCCTGAATGATTTATATAGAAATAATAATTTCTTAAATTAATAATATAATAGCTCTTTGGTTCTACATAAAGAAGGTCAAGTGTCTTATCTTATTGCAGAACCATTTTAGTTAATAAATTTATTCATTGACAGCTCTGGGCCCAGTTTCCTGGTATGTCAATGGGCATTATAAGTAGACATTTTGTCCCCAATGCCAGGGAGTTTCACTTTGACTTAGTCTTTTTGGCCTGTTTTGGGGGCAGGGATGATATACTCTCTTTTATAGCTGCTTCAAGCTGAAATGGGATGTAGATGGTCAGGGCTCAGGAAGGCTGAAAGGCTAGTCAAAGGTAAGGAGGGAATTTAGGCAATGGGGCATTTGTCAGAAGCATGTGGTTATCTGACCCAACTGTAGAGACGGGAAACAATCATGTTGGCTGGGCTGGTCCATGTCAGTCTTCAGCAAGTCCAGAGCTCATGGATGTTTGGAGCAGGTTGCAGTCAGCAACTGATGTTTGGATGTGTCTGCCAGCCAAATGGAAACCTGTTGAGATAAGTTTAAACTAGGAACAGAAGTTAAAATTTATGAACTTATTTGGAATCTTTAAGCCCATATTTTTAGTAATTGGGCAGGGGAGGAGTTCCAAGACTAGGAGAGAGAAAAATACCATCCTCAGGAATAGATAGGTGGGGAAAACTCAAGCTGTACTGCTTATCTGGAGTCCTTTTGACCTCTGTGAATTGGATACAAGTTTTATGACTTCTTTTGATTCTCTGAAGCTTATATGAATTTTTATTTTACAAAAGGACATTAACGTTTTAGATATATTAGTATTAGCAATCAGTATTGAAATTCAAATAATAGAAAAAGCAGTTAATGGATATCTGTAAAACAGCAGGAGTAGACTCATACCTTTAAGTTTATATTTAGAAGACAGCCAAAGAAAATCTAAAGTTTTGAGCTTGTGATTCAAACAGTATCAGAATTCTATTAATGTTAAACTCTGAACTTTTGAAATCTTAATATAACAATATTATAATAGGGGAAAGTAATCTGAAGCATTTAAATCATTATTTATATTTTTATAACAGGTATTTATATCTTAAATCATTTTTGAGACCCTCAAAGCTTGCATGGACTTTTATATCTTAGAACATTTTCTTATCAAGAGACCTAGTAGCTTTAGGAAAGCACGGCTTGATTTTTATATATAAAATGAGCTGACAAGTTGGCCCTTATAAATTTAAATATCTTAAAAACTGAACAAGGCAGCCCTGGCCCTTCCTCTTGGCACTTACATTCTGTGGGGCCATGCTGTAACGTTCAAAGGGTGTGGGAGATGAGGAAAGAGAGGCCTCCTGTGGCTCAGAGTGTTTGAGAATACCTTAATTTCAAAGCAGAGGAGAAAGGGCATGTGAGCAGAGACAGGTACTACAAGGCCATTGAGGATTAGTATTTGGTGACATCAGGACAGCCACACATGTGACTATGGCTTGGTTCTGAGAAGAGTATTGAGGGATGCTGTGTGTGGAGCAGACAGGGGCCAGGTATCTCTAGTCATCTTTAATCTTCTATAACTCTGTAAACATCTAACCAAATTATGTCCTTAATTTAACTTGGATTACTTGGATATAATTTTATCTCCATGTATGTAAAAAGGTTTCTATCAGTTAAAAGAGCTATATTTTACTAAAGACCATAGGATCCATAATTAGGGCAGCTCAAGCCATTGCTCCAGCAGCCTTAGTCACAGCCATATTTGTTGTTTAAAGGAAAAATGAGTCAGAGCAGTGTTCCAGACAGACTCCTTAGACAGTGGTTTATGAAGACTCTTTCATTTGCACAAATTTAAAAGAATTTTCATGATGAGTCCTAGACTAAGTGTTAGGTTTTTTGGCGGCGATAGTACTCTGCAAGAAAAAGGTCACAAACACGACAAAATCCAGTATCAGAGCTTTATTAGAAA
>LZPO01108377.1:0-26150 GCA_001675575.1 Neotoma lepida | reverse complement strand
TCATGCTTCAGGCTCCTAAAGAGCTGTGTTATAGGTGCACACCACCAGGCCTGGTGATACATTCTTTCTTTAGGAAAACAAACCATGCAGTGACAAAATTCTCTAGCTGTTTTTCCATGAGTGGTTAGGTAAGTGTTTTTCAGTTCCTAATGTCCTATATGTTAATGTTGCCCCTTTACAGTATAGCTTCCTTGTACTTGTTACCTCTTAGATCCCTTCTTAAAACTTTTGGAAGCATACAAATCATTTTCAAACAGAATTGCAAAAAAATCCAGATCTAATTAAATTCAGTTTCCATGTTAATTTGAATTGTAAGTCACAGGCTATCTAGTTTAAGATATTTTTAATCAAAACAAAGACAAACAACAAGACTATGATGAAGTAATTTGCTACTGACTATTGTCTCCTTGCTCAGAGTTAAGTANCAGGGTGNCCTGTGCTCTCTGGGGGTCACTGCTCCCTCTGCTGTCCCACTAGCAGCTTTACTCCCACCGCTGACCTCTGTGCCAGAGGCACCCGCCTGTCTCCCCAAACATATCATGTTCTTCATCTGCATAAACCATTCCCTTTGTCAGCGATGCCTCTCCTTCCTTGCCTACCCAATACATTCTTACATGTCTTTTAAATTTCAGCTCTCAGTGGCTCTTCTGATATTTTTGAGCAGGCTTATTACAGAGTTGTTAGGTCAGAGCCTGGGCCCTGGCAGCCTCAAGAAGCCATGCTTGGCCATGATCTGCAATAGGCCAATTACACAGACAAATAAGCATACAAAGCAGAGAAAGGAAATTTCTTCAAAATTTATCTGCATTGGAGGAGGAATAACAAAGAAGTACAATGACACTCCCTACCCTACTCCCAAGTCCGTCTTTGTGGGGGGCCATCCCACCCCAACTTTTACCCAGGGTATTCTTGAGCAGGAGCAGCAGGAAATATTAGATAAAAATATAGCTAGAGAGAGACAGATAGAAAACACAGAATAGCCTCGGGAGGGCCTGGATCCTAATCCATCAGGCCCAGAACTTTATTCCAAAGGGCTTTTTATAACAATGCCAAGGGGAGGAGCAAAAAACCTCCCTCTTGCTAGATACAGCCCAGTGTAGACCCTTGCAAACACCTGGTACTCAGGCCGGTGGTCTAATCATCCTCTTATGTAGTCCTGCTGGGTAAAGCCACTAGAAAATCTAGGTGGGCTCCAACACATGTTCATGGTCCTTACATGAGGTTTAGGTTTAAATGAAGGGCCAGAGGTGCATAGCTAAGATGTCTGGTTGGGATGTGGTCCACCACCACCATTGTTTATGCTGTGGCTTCTTCTGCAGAACCTTCCATCAAGTTGTCAGGACTGTGTGAACTCTTGTCTGGGAGACAACCTCCCACTGCAGTAGACACCAGGGTCCCAGCCTTTCCTAGGGGAAATTCCAGTTGTACAGGATGCATTGTCTTGGTAGTCTGATAGAATACCTTCCTTCCTGCCCAGGATGGCTAGAGGACCTTCTCCATATTCCCACTGAATAGTCTCTATGCCTCAATCAAAAACAACTGGTATGAGCTGCAGCTGAGGGCCATATCTTGGTCTGTGGCCCTACTGCATCCAGGGTTTGTGTTACTGTCTGAGGCTCCTGTCACCATCGAAGACCATGTGGGCACCCACGGTCTGGGGCCATGTTAGTGTTGTGGTCCTACCACAGCTGGGTTCTATGTTGATGTCTGTGGCCTGTGTCACCTCAGGGTGTCATAGGAACAATGCATGATGAAATCAGAGGGCCATGCTGAGCCATCCCTGTCCTTCGCTGGCCCTGGGAAAGCTGACATTGCCTCTCGCTGGACACTACATCAGGAGAGCTGGCCACTACCCTCACAGGAGAGCTGGCCCCCACACTCAGGGCCCCACCCCTCATCATGGGAGAGGGAGAACTGACTCTGATGGCATGGGCATAGGGGAGCTGGCTCTGTCCTCTCACCTAAGGCAGGCAGCCCCAGTGGCCTCGAATGACCAGCTGGAAAAGTCCTTGACCTTCCCAGTAGTAGCTTTTGTCATAGTAGCTGAATTCCACTACATTTTCCTGTGGCTTACAGCAAAATTCCCAAAGATTCAATAAAGAAATTATGTTAAAAAAACAATTGGCCCATTATTCTTAATATTTTTTCTAACCCCCCTTCCTATGCACTCTAGGCTCTGGGAGGATAGAGCCTGGGCCATCTCATCTTTAGGCTGCCTAGTACTAATGCCTAATTCATAGGAAGCACAGAATGTTTTATCTGTGAACGAGTGAATTAATGGATCTGGCACCATTTCCTTTCTCCACCAAGCACTTAACACTTCTTTAAATTCCACCTTTTCTCAGATATGCTCTGAGCTGGAGTGAGAGTACTTACAGCTGCATGTCTTAATCTGATGACATGCCTGCTGGAGACCACCCATCTGCATGGAACACACACAAATAAAGCTCAAGGTCCAGGGACACACAACCTCCAAAACAGGAAACCTGGGAACTCATTTGGGATTTAGGATATAGGAAAAGATGAGCTTTCAAAGGAAGGAGGGAAACTCAGAGACAAATGAATTTGCCTTGAATTTTCAAAAACACAGAACAAGAAGCCAGCTGTGGTTTTCCACAGGGAGATGGGCCTCCCATCCTTCTCTCCAGCCAGGATAGGATGTGAATTTGCAGATCCTATGACCAGTAACCTTGACTTCTCTCACAGAGATCACAGTGCCTTGTCTCCTGTGTCCAGTGAAGTGCCCACTAAAACTATAAATAGAAGTAGGGGCAGTGTCTGTCATTCCCTCAGAAGTAGAGGCTTCTCAGCCATCCTAGGCTTCTTGTTATCTGGTCCATTTTATTTCAGAGTTCACATTCAGTGAAATTATATGTAACTACCAAATTTCCTGTGTTATACAGATTTCCCCTGAAGGGAAGCAGATGGCATCTTTTACCAACAAGAGACATAATTCCACCAAGAAAGACAGTGATTTTTCTTCATAAACACANTTAACAAGAATTTGGGCAAGTTAAACTCATATTTATAAGTGGCTGAGTGCATAGCTCAGTGGTAAAGCTGTATACTCAGATTTGTGAGGCCCAGTGTTTAATCCCCAGGGTATAAAACAATTCCTACATAACACCACACATGACTCAGGACAATACTAGGTCTAAAAGGCTTAATTTATTCAAAGCTCCTCCCCAACATTTTAGCAGAATAAAAGGGAAAGTTCAGTAAGAAAAGGAAAGTAAATAAGGTCCAGCTAAGTGATCACAAATGGAGGACAGAAATTAAAAGGTGCATTTAATAACTTACTTAGACAAGGATCAAGAAACACTAAAATCATAGAGCAGAAGGTTCTTGTCCAACTGTATGCTAATTTCCTGAAAGAACCACACTATAGATTTATAAAATCAAGGAAAATATGTATATAATGAAGTGGTGTAGCAGTCAGCCCTAAATCAAGTGACCCAGTGACATCCCTGGTTGTGGAACAGCCTGACAGAGACTCCCAAGGGGATGTGGCAGCATGCAGGTGATGTTCAAAAACAAGCCAACGCATAAGCTGACAAATGCAGATTATAAAACATTATACACAAGAACTGGCAAGGGCACTTCAAAAAGCATCCTGGGCTGAGGAGAGAGGTCAGTCCCATGAGGGCCCAAGTTCACCCCTCAGAACCCTGTATGGAAAGCCAGGTGTGGTAGCATGAACTTATGAAATCCCAGCTCTAGAGAAGTAGAGACAGGCAGATCTCTGAGCCTCCACAGGCCACAGTCTAATCAGAGACACCTCCCCTGCTTCCACCCCAGCAAACAGACAATGACAACAAAAACAAAATGAATAGCACCNAAGGACGATGACACCCGAGGTTGTCCTGTGGCCTACACATGCATTCGTGAACTGAAGAATTTAGGTAAAGAACATAAAGGCATCCCTTCTAATTTTCTTTGAACTTTTCTGGAAATGGGAATGTTTTCAATATAGAGTTGGAAGAAGATGTTTTATATTTATGTTGGTGGTGTTCCAAGCCAGGGATAGGATGACTTGGCCAGAGCAGGCACCCCCACCCCAACACACTCTCCATCCTAACATTCAGTAACCAATTCATTGCCGATGTCTATCTGCATTAGCTAAACAAATCCAGATGTAAAACTGGGAGAAATGTTCAAGAAATCTTCAGCTCTCAAATGTCTTATGTGCATGCATCTGTCCCTGGCAGTGTTCTGTCTTCCCTCCCACTGATCCCAGTGACCCCAAACGGAACTACTTCCAAGCAACTCACTTTCCAAACGAAGTCTCTGCTCATACCATTTCCTTGACTGAAAGGCTGTCCTGACTATAGTTACTGCTTGTCAAAAATCACCATCTTTAGGCTTAATTCAGTTTTCTTCCTCTTTGAAAGCTCTGCTAGACCAGCACCTTTGCCGTCCAGTTGGGAGCAGTCACACATACTGAGTGTTCCTCATACGTCTCTTAAAACACAAGCCCCGTTTTTCTTGCGTTTCTTTCTCGGTGTGAGGTGTAACAGAGTGCTCCCCACACCAGGAGAGCTCTGTTTACCTCTGCCACTCTGGGTGACATACAGATTTGTTAGGATGACTTGATGCCTGCTTTCTTTTGAATCTTATTTCTTGAGACCACATCCCTCAGTGAACCAGATACTGTAGTGTAAGCCACTCTCCCACTGTGGATTCCTGGGCATCTTGGATCCATGTCCTTCAATTCTGTGGGCTATGGAGAAGCAAAGTCCTTCCTGGGAACCTGGAGTCTTAAATTCTCACGTGGCCTGCAGTTCTGCTGATAATTCACCCGACTATCACACCAGCTGTTTCCTCTGTGTGCTACCCGATTAAGCAATTGAGCCTCTTTTTTAAAATTTAAATTTTTTCCTTTTATTGTAAATAGATTCTTTTCTCACATAATATATCTTGATGATGGTTTCCCCTCTCTCTACTCCTTCCAGTTTCTCCCCACCTCTCCTCCCATCCAGATCTACTCCTTTTCTGTCTCTCATTAGAAAAACACAGGCTTCTAAGGGATAATAATAAAATATAACAAAATAAAACCAAAACAATCACATCGGAGTTAGACAGAACAAACAAACAAAAGGAAAAGAGCCCAAGAGAAGGTACCGGAATCAGACCCACTTGTTTGCACACTCAGGAGTCCCATAAAAACACTAAACTGGAAGCCATAACGGACACAGAGGACCTCGAGCAGACCCGTGCAGACCTGTGCATGCTGCCTCGGTCTCAGTTCAGATGAGCTTTGCTCATGTTGATTTAGAGGGTCTTGTTTTCTTGATGTCCTCCATCCCTCTGGTTCTCACACTCTTTCTGCCTCCTCTTCCACAGGGTTCCCTGAGCCCTGAGGGAAGGGATTTGCTAGAGACATCCCATTGAAGACTGAGTGTTCCAACGTTTCTCACTCTGTATAATGTCTGGCTGTGGTTTTTTTTTTTTTTTTTTTTTTTGTTCACTGCTGCTGTAGGACAAAACTTCTCTGATGATGAATTTAACCTCTGTTTATACTTTGGGGAAACAAACCCTGACCTCTGTCCTGCAAAAGGACTCGTGCATTTGGCTAACTTTGGGTGAACAAGGAAGACCTTCCACAGCCATACTGCCAGGACTTCACTGGAAGGAGGCCCAACAGTCCTTTGCTGACTGAGCAACCCAGCAACCCCATCTTACTGGCTCCTCCCGACCCTGTGCTTCCCACAGTTAAACCTTGGAACCAGCCAACCCCTAGCACATTGAGTTTACTCCATAATATTAAACCAAACCAAGCAGTAACACCGTCAAGGCCAGAAACTTCCTCCTTTGGAGCAGTTGGATGACCACTGTTCAGAAAATCTTTAAATGCCCATCATAAATTCACTTATGCTGTGCTATACAGTTCTACACCTTGCCGTTCTGTTTCATGCTGTTGTGGGCCGTGTCCTCTGAATATGGCAGCCACTACCATTTTAATCAGAGCAGCTGCATAGAAGACCCACAAGATCAGGCCTATTGACATTCTTTCACAGTGGGAGGTGAGGCAGGAGGGTTGGAGGGTCATTAAGCCTTCACTTGAGATTCCAGCCACTCCCTCCTTGTGCCCATCTTAGCTGTATGTAACCTGCCCAGCTATATATACATGGTCTTAGGAGATGCTGAAGTATGGGTGAAAGGTTGCATGAAGAAAGTAGCAGGAGTTAGGGCATGAGGTTGTACTATGTAGCTATGGGGAAGTTGTCATTTATTATGGGATGGCTTTTTGGTGATACAGCTGTTTGGGGGTTACCAATGTTCTATACTACACATAACGCTTCACTTGTGCTCCTGTAAGCCAGTGAAGTAAACTCATTAGTTCACCAAACTGACTTGGATGGGATCGTCACCTTGGACTCTTGTTGGTGCCCTATCTGAGTGAACAGACATGTATGTCTCCTCAGGAAACTTAATGCAACAAACACCTTAGAAACATTCTTTCGCTCAAGAAGTACCATTCTTTCAGTTTTCTTGGTGGCTCTAGCTCTCCTTCTAAGATTTCCTAGGTACTGTTCTTACCTGTTACTGATGGTTAGGATGTGGGCTNGGAATTTCTAGGCTCTTGGCTTCTTGCTCCAAAACTGAAATGAAGGCTCATACATGCAAAAGTAACCAGGAAAGTTTATTCAAAGGGAAGTGACAGGGCAGATAGGCTGCCAAGGGTGACAGCAGGCCAGATGAGTGAAGGTATTCAAGGGTCGCCATTGTTATGGGCTTATTTTTACAGTGTTCAAATCATGAGTTTGTTTGCCAAGTGTGTAGTTTGGGTGGTCCTTTATTTAGTTGACAAGTTTGCTTACATAAGCCTGTTTGCTTGCATGTCCTTTCCTGCAATGCAATCCTATGCATTCCTAATAATGAATAAGCATAAGCTGGTAAATAGAGGATTCTCCGTAAATGTTCACTTAGAAGACAGAGTTTGTCTTATTGCACATGCCCCCAAGCCAGGTAAGGCTAAATCATCATCATCCTTTCTTTATACCTGGATACACTGGAGACATGTTGGTAGAAACTAAGTTTGATGGTCATTAGGNAGTCCTGTGCGTACCTGCAGCTTTATGTAATGGGGTCCTAGCTTGCTAACAGATTGCTAGCACATTTTTGGAAAGGATTGTGTGTTCATTATACATGAAGGCAAGGGACTCAGGCTGCCAAATGCATTGTTTGCATAGCCAGGAGCTAGTGGAGTCCAGGTTGCTAAGTTATTCCCTATGCTTGCCTGCCTCAGGCTCACAAAAATAGCACTTTGATAGGACCACTGTGCCCATCTTTTCCTTTCATGGTTATGATGGTCTGTGGTACCCAAATGTCTCTCTGCCAGGTTGTGGGCTTCTTGGGAGTAAACACTTGATGTCTAGGCTTCCAGTTTCTCTCCTAGAGTTCCATCAGTATTGTGCCTGTTAAACGAATACCCATCAAATTGAGCAATTATAAACCCCAGACTTGCAACTACAGATTTTCAAAATAAAAATTGCAGAAGATAATTGTCAATTCTTTCAGAGAACCCCTCCTTCTTTGGAGCATTTCTGAATCTCATGGAGCTGAACAGAACATTTGCCTAGCTGGCACAGGTGTTCATTAGGTCAATTCTCTGAGAGGCCCTAAGTCAAATCAGAACACATCTTGTTGGCTGGAACAGTGCATTTCTCTTGCTGGCCCCCTATTGCCAGCAGGTGGTTCTTATAGAGGCCTGACTGGTCTCCTGGCTTCCACTTCCTGGTTCTCTGTTAGTGTTATGTTTGCTCAGCAGCAAAGCCATATGGTAATGTGTCAGCACAGGCATAGGCCGGAATCTAACAAATATATGTGACACATAGGCAATGTCTTCATCCATCTTGGGCAGAAGGATGACAGGAATATTTTATGGTTTTTATCAAACAATTTCCAATTAACAGGATCTTTACTGAGATGAAGGCCCTCAGTGTGTTTCATTTTGTTGGTTGCTTATGGAGCTCTGTAACTATCACCACAGCCTAATCCCAGAATGTTCTCATCATTCCTAACCAGACCCCTTTCCTATGCTTGTCACACCCTCCGGCCGGCCGGCTTCAGGCAAGCACAGATCTATCTTTTCTGTATATTTGCCTATTCTGGACTTCATATGTCAATGAAATCATGTGTGGTGTTTGGGGTCTGGCTTCTTTCACTTAGAGCAATGTTTTCAAGACTCATGCATACAATAGCTTGCACCAACACCTTTTTCTTATCAACTAGCATTCTATTATAGGAATAAAATGCATCTTATTTACACTTCCATCCCTTGGTAGATATTTGGGTTGTTTCTGAACACCATTTTTAAGAACACTTACACACAATTTTTTGTGTGGAGATATGTTTTATTCTTAGTTATAAACCCCTAGAAGAGTATAATTGCTGGGCCACATGCTAACTCTGCTTTGCTTTCTGAGATACAGTCATGTTTTCCAGAATAGCTGGTCCACTCGCTTTTCTTGCCAGCATTGTTTGCATGTCAGTTTCCCATCTCCTCACTGTCATGTTTTATTGTCTCTCTTCTTAATTATAGACATCTTAGTAGATTAATGTGGTATCTCATTATATACTTAAGCAACAGCTAATGATCGTCATTCACTGTTGAGTTCATGTATTTTAGTGAGCAATTATAGTATTAAACATAGCATTCCATGTTCATATTTTAATTTTAAAATTATTAACACAATTATCATTATTATTACTGGATGTATATGATGGGGATGCATGCGCCAAAGCTCATGTGTGGAATTTGTTTCTCTGTCACTCTTTATGTGGGTTCCAAGGAGTGAACTCTGGTTATCAGGCTTGCATGGCAAGGACCTTAACCTGCTGAATCATGTTGCCAGCCCCTGTATCTTAACTTTGAATGATTTCTTTAGTGAAGTGGTAAGGAGCAGACTGACAAGTGTTGTATTTAGCTAGTGAACTTCTATGGCTAAGCTTTAAAAATTCTGACTTGGCTACAGCAGTGAAACCTAATTGCTTCAGGGGTCATTTCGAAGGAAGAGTCTCACCCGGTCATATATTCTTTCTACTTTGAAGTGTAAGACACAGAAATAACTCCGAATGTCTTGGTATTTTTGTGCAAAGAGCTTGGTTTCTTTGGGGGAACAGTTCTTGTAGAATGAATAAAGGAGCATCTACATCTGGAATGCAGACTGTGTGTGACGGCTCCACGGGTGGATTCTGTGCTCTGAAAGGAGGAGGCAGGAAAGAGAACATGTTTTAGAAAAGGCTCCACAGTCACAATGACTTGAAAGGACCCAGCAGAGTCGTCTCACTTGGAGCTAGTGCACAGGATCACTAAACAAATTGAGACAGCATGGTTGAACAATGGCTGTAGCAAGTGCTTCCTCCTTGATCTGGATTTAAAAATAAAACTTTTAAGTGAAAGTTATTTAAGGGGAAAAAACCAGATCTAACATTTGCATAGTTATTTTCCATTATGGCTCAAACACTGTACTTAAGATCAATGAAATATAAACTAGCCATGCAGATATATACAAAATAAAGACAAACCCCTAGCCATTTCTGACATTGCTCCATTGGTGGTCCTTGGGCTCACTGACTGGGAAATAAATCCTGCTAATGTTGGCTGGGTAGGAAGCATATCCTGTGGGATTCTGAAATGATCTTTAATACAAAACAAGACAGAGAGGCTGAAGCTGTGTCTCTGGAGAGCACTTGCCAGGCATGCCAAGACCCTGGGCTTATCCTCAGCACCAGCAAACAAGCACACATACCCAGCAGGATATCGGCTGTAAGCCAGTTCATCAAGTCTTCAGGTCACATTGGAGGGCCGTCCAGTCAGTTCTGGGGGAAACTACTGAGAAGTGGCATAGCACGGCCATGTGTACATCAATGTAAGGGCCAGGAGAGCAATCTGCTGTCTTGTCTTTAAACCTGAAAAGAAAGTGGGCTATGGTGGCTGCTTATGTCTCTAGACCTTTATAAAGATCTGTTCCCTTTCTCTTTCAGAAACTAGACTCATGAAATGAACTAAAGATTTTGGGTTTTTTTAGGTTAGGAATGAATAAGGACCTGGCAAATTCATTAACTGCATCAAGTGTCTTCACGTAACTCAGGGCAGTTCCCATTAGTTCCGATAACATTTGTCTGGACACAGTACCAACAGGTGATTTCTAGCTCTGGGACTCCGTAGTGTTTTTTGTTTGTTTGTTTGTTTTGTTTGTTTTTTTTTCAGAGTATTAGAGACAACTGAAAATTTTTATTTAATGGTTTAATAGTGACTAATATTAATAATTTTCTTGCCAAAGTTAAGCCCATGCTTTGTTAGGTATAGAAGTATGACCCAGAAGGTAGGTAGTTCTATTTCGCTTGCTTAAATGATTGCTCTTCTAAGCCAATAGTTTGTACAAATGGCTCTTGAATACATCCCATTCTAAACTGTAATCACCAAAATGGTCTTTATATTTTTAGGGCTTGACCACACTTTCCAGACACAAGAAACTGAGGGAACTTTCTCTGTCTGAGTGTGCCAACATTACTGACNTTGGAATTCGGGTAAGATGATTAGGGTTTTCCACTAAAAAGTTAAGATTAAAAATTAAGTTCAAATTCAATAAACTTTGTAAGCCACAANAGAAAGAACTAACAGAAGCCAACTCACAAGACATATGGGACTGGGATTCAGTCACAGAGTCAACTCTGGGTGTCATGATTTGAAGCTAAAATGGTGCCCACAGGCTCCGGTTTGAACACTCACTCCTTAGCTTATAGCGCTATTTTGAATGCATTGAAGGGAAGGAAGGAGAAACATTTTCTTATAGGGATAAAAGAATTAATCCCATAAGCGTTTGGATAATGCAAGTGCTAGCTGAGAAGTCCACAGAAAGCAGGGATATTTGGGCATAACAAATTTGAAGATGACTTAGGAAGTTTTAAATGACTAATTAAGCNGGGTTGGAATAATGTACAAACTGGAGAGCTGTGGTGGCCTCCAGGTCAGCCCATGCTTAGTTCGACCTTGGCATAGAATTACAGACATTTGGGGCTGAAGGAAACTTAGAAACATCTAATCCAATTTTCTGATTTTACAGCTAAGCTAAGGGATGAAAGTTACTACTAATCAAGGTTTCATACTTTTTCAGGAAACCAGCTTAAGCTCCGTTTTATGGAAATAAAGGGTAGAAATGGGGAATTGCTCTTTTGAATGGTTGATTGGCAACATGGCATAGTCCCCACTGTGCCATTCAGCTTGGTTCAGCTTGGCTTTGTTTTATTGCATTGTGTCTGGACAGTGTAGCAATACAAGAGGAAAGTGTAGCACTATTAAGATTCTTTAAAAGCTGTGGTGTGAAGCAAGGTTCGTTCCTTCTAACTTTAGTCCCTGGCATCAACTCTGCCTAATAGAGAGAGTTATTCAGAAAACAAAATACTGCTTTAAGATGAAAAGCCCAGAAAGAATTGAAAACTTTCATATGGGACAAGATTATAATTCCATAATAAAAGGAATTACAGATGCTTAGGTACACATAACCTGCTATGAAAAAAAGCCAAAAGATTTGTGTAAGTGTAAATTGTGGTTTAATCGTAAGGTTAAACATGCAGTCACACAAACCTTATCCATTAGCACGATAGAGTCAGCCTTTCAAAAAAATTGAAAAGGTGATAGATCAGAGATTTAAAAAAAAAGTTAAGCATCATATCAAATAAGTGTGCCATTAAGATGACTCAGTATTAATGTGACATTTTATCATTATGAATGTCTTACTTGTCTTGCTCCTAAATCAGTCCACACACCCATTCACACACACACACATACACACACACACACACACACACACACACCTCTGCTAATAATAATTTTTGTATGTATTTGAGATACAGTGCCATGTTTTAATAATGTTTATACACAGTGTGAACCCATCTACTTAACCACCCATCTAATCACTCATTTATCCATTCATCGTCCATGGGTCAGGAGTAAGATTCATATCCTGAAGAGCATGGAAGAGGCCAAACAAAGGACAATTTGACCTAAATGCCAGGAGTACTCTAGCTGGGAAGCCAGACTCTGTGACATGACTCTAGTTTGCTTGGGAGAAAAGACTGATTCTTCAAACTAGTAGCTAGTAGTAGTAGCAGCAGTACTTCAGTTGTAGGTAATTATAGATGTTAAATTAGCATTTACTGAGTGAATGAAGGCCCCAAATAAAAGTTAAAAATATTGACATTTCTAATATTGAGTTACATTCCTTAGAGAAGAGGCAGTTGTATTTGATCAGTAACTAAATCTTTTATAAGTATTCTATGCAGTGCTGTGATATCAGCCTCTAAATATCCATCACTTAAAAGATGCTTCTTGGGACGAGGCTGAGAATCAGGAAAGCATCACGTTCTGCTGTTTGTTTTTGATTTTATGGACTCCAGGCATCTTTCCCCACTCTTCTACAGGGCCTGAATTTTTAGATGCTAGGAGTCTCGGTGAAAGTGTGTGCTCACACATTAATTATATGATCACACAGTAAAATGCTGGCATGTCTTTTTAACAGTTTAAACTTTCAAAATTGCTCTTTATTTTCTACAATCTAAAGTATCTTTTTTAAAGAAGCAAGGGATGCAGAATTATTTCATTATTAGTTGCACAAGATCAGATGTTCTAGTCAGGAAAAACTTTTCTTTCTCATCATCTCTCCTTCATTTTCCCCTCCTCCCTGTTTTTGGTGTGTGTGTGTGTGTGTGTGTGTGTGTGTGTGTGTGTGTGTGTGTGTGTATGTGTTGGCTTTTCAACAGTCCAAGNATCTGCCTTGTTCAACAACTGTCCTTTTCCCCTAGATTGGCCTCTGGCCAGCCTGTTGCAGATATATCTGGAGTTTAAGAAGGGTTTATTCACGGACCCTAACAGCAAAGTTGCATCACTCCCCTGTGAATCTTTTCTCATTTAAAATACTTTGATTCACTAACTTTTAACTAGTTCCAAAATATTGTTTATGCAAGATTTTCATCAATAATTTNTATCCATTGATAGCCCCACCCTCCAGTGCTAAACTAAAATTGATTTTGGTAGCCTTTGATACATCCTAACTTACAATGCCAAAGATGGAGTAGATGAGTCAGCTCCCCTTAGCAACTATTAAAAAAAAAATCAACACTGATTTCTATTTAGTTTCCCGGATTAAGTCATGCAAAAGTTATCAAAGTACGAGATTTTGATAACTACACCTAGTCTCTAGGGATAAAGTTGTGTTCATGGGCTGAAAGGGAAACAATCAAGACTCCTAGTCAAATTGGCTTTAGTCATTAGCCTTTGGTGCAGCAGAGGCTCTGAGCTGTCCTGTGTGGGGAAGGAGAACAGGCAGACATTCGGCTCTTTTAGTACCTGGCTCTAATGCCCAGAAAAGCCTTTGCTGTCGTCTTTCACTCCAGGTTAGTGTTGGGAAGTAGTGAATAAAAGGTCTATGATGGAGCTCCAAGAGGACTCAGGCTGTAGATTTTTTAAAAGTGTCTGAGAAGAGGAACTAATTAATTTCTTGGTAGATTTAAAAGGATGGTCATCTGTTACTTGTTGAAAAGGCAACGGCCACAAAATCTGGAATAATGAAAAGCTTCATTTTAGAAATCCATGCTGCATTGATCATCCATGCTGAGAACAGTCTCCTGAGCTTTACAATAAAACAGCAAATTCCAGGAGACTCCAGGGATGTGGAATCAACTGGGGGCACAGATATTAGGGTATTATTGTTTCTTCAATGGCCAGGAGCAAAGGCAAACAGCTCAGCATTCTGCTGCTCTTTCGATGCTAATGTGTTTCCAATTGTAAGCAGTCCAACAGGATTTGAAACTTGCCAGACTTCAAAGGATGTGGGACTCAACAGCTTCTCAGATTCCCATAGCTTGGAGGGTCCAAGGGATTCCGGAGTGTTGGGTACCATGTTTTCTTGGCAAGGAATCAGGTGAAGCTGAGTAACCACCACACCAGTGCTGGCTTCCTGCCAACCCCTATTGCGAGAACCAGTAAACAGCTGAAGTTTTGCTGCACTTCCTAACTGACCCAAACATCTGTTATTTTCATGTCAAATGTCCACAGAGAAGAACTATAGGAGAACATGTTAAAAGCAAGATAATCCTTAGGAGGCCTTTTCTGCCCCTAAGCTCCCCCCAGAATATGAGTTTATCACATGTAAGATAAAACTTGCCTAAAGTTGAACAAAATCTGTCAGGTTGCCTGCAGGCAAAGCAAAAAGGTAAGGAAAGCATGTGTCGGGACTCCACTATGCCATGATAGTAAGAGTTTATGGCTTTTTTTTTTAAACTATTGATTCTACTCTCTCTCCTCCCTCCTCCCACTCCCCAGCCTTCCCCTACCTCCAAAGCAAGGTCTCCCATGGAGAGTCCCCAGAGCCTGGTACATTCAGTTGAGGCGGGTCCAAGACCCTTCTCCCTGTGCCAAGACTTCGCCAGGTGTCCCACCATAGGCACTCCAAAAAACCAGCTCATGCACCAGGATGGATCCTGATCCCATTGCCTGTGGGCCCCCTAAACAGTTCAAGCTAAACCACTGTCTTGAGTATCCAGAGGGCCCAGTCAAGCACCATGGAGGTTCCATAGTTCATGTGTTTCCACTAGTTTGGCTGGCCATCTCAGTATATTTTCCCATCATCCATGTCCCTTGCTCATAGAATCTCTCCTCTCTCACAACAATTGGACTCCTGGAGCTCAGCCTGGCCCCCAGCCATGCATCTCTGCATCTGCTTCCATCTGTCTCTGGATGAGGGCTCATGGGGGCTCCTCAGCTATTGGTTGACAGTTCATGCGTCTCTACTAGTTTGGCTGGCCTTCTTTGTACACCTTCCCATCATGATCTCGTCCTTCTATGAGAAGGCCCCCTCTCTCCCACGGATTAGACTCCTGGGGGTCGGCCTAGTGCCTGGCTGTGGATCTCCACATCTGCCTCCATCAGTCTCTGGATCAGCGCTCTATGATGACAGTTAGGGTATTTATCCATGTGAATACTCACTGGAGTATGCCAGTTCAGGCTCCCTCTCAATTATTTCCAGTAGTGTAAGGTGGGGTCATCCTTGCGGATTCCTGGGAACCTCCCTAGCATTCTGTTTCTCCCTATTCCCATGATGTCTTCATTTATCATGGTATCTCTTTCCTTGCTCTCTTATTGTGTCCCTGTTCCAACTCGAACCTCCCGTTCCCCTATGCTCACATCCTCCATCTTTTGCTCTCCATTCCCCACCCGCACACCTAATCTGTCCATGTAGATCTCATCCAGTTCTCCCTTGCTGGACAATCTATGCGTCCTTCCTAGGGTCCTCCATGGAGCTGTGGGTTGCAGTCTGGTTACCCTTTGCTTTACATTTAGTATCCACTTATGAGTGAGTACATACCATGTTTGTCCTTCTGTGTCTGGGTTACCTCACTCAGGATGATATTTTCTAGTTCCATCCATTTGCCTGCAAATTTCATGATGTCAGTGTTTTTCTCTGCTGAGTAGTACTCCATTGTGTATATGTACCACATTTTCTTAAACCATTCTTCAGTTGACGGGCATCTAGGTTGTTTCCAGATTCTGGCTATTATGAATAATGCTGCTATGAACATAGTTGAGCACGTGTCCTTGTGATATGATTGAGCATTCCTTGGGTAGATGCCCAAGAGTGGTATAGCTGGGTCTTGAGGAAGATTGATTCCCAGTTTTCTGAGAAACCGCCATANTGNTTTCCAAAGTGGCTGTACAAGATTACACTCCCACCAGCGGTGGAGAAGTGTTCCCCCTGCTCCACATCCTCTCCAACATAAGCTGTCCTCAGTGTTTTTGATCTTAGTTATGGCTGTTTTTGATCACTCTGTGACACACCTAGGATTTGTCCATTGTGTCATGTCTAATGTGAGCAGGGTGCCTGCAGCATGGCTCAGAAGAGTGGTTCACTGGTGATTTCTGTCAGGCCCATTTAGACTTTCCTTCTATATTTTCTTCCTAAAGCCCTCATGGCATTACAGGTTAAAGGTGGTATCCCAGGCAGGCAGCATTGGTCCATGACTTCTCAGTCAACTGCTGACAGACAAAATGGCTTTTGGGATGGGTATTGTTTCTGCCAAGAGAAAACATGCTCTGTCTTCCCAAAGCCTGTGATTGATATGTATATATCAATATCTTTATCTTCCCTCTTACAGATAAGGAAAGTTAAAGTTAAAAATGTGTTGTGGTCACATAGACCCAACAGATTCCAGCTCTGAGCNTTTCTACAAGGCTGGAAGCCTCCTTGACTACATCATCTTTGGTTCTACTATATCCTAAAATGAAGGGTCGAAGCAGTACTGACGGTCCCTGAACATAGTTTCTTAGAGATCCTGAAATGCAAGAGGCTGGACTTAGTTGACCATTGGTCTCAGTTGCCATTTTCTTCAGACAATGTAAGATAAAGGACAAAAAGTAGAGAGNGTGACTGAACAGAAACCAGTAGCCCTTCCTGCCTGAGGATTACAGCATAATTAATTTCCCTGCCCTTCTTGTCTACAGGAACCCTAGGGAGGTCAGGAAATAGACCACTTTGCTTGGAGAAATGCAGAGTGTGGGTGTTCTTGTTGTCCTTTGTCTTGCCTGGCCAATTTTTATTTTGTAGATAAAATCTAAAGCCAGAAACTATTTTGGAATTTTTCCAACAGTGTCTGCTTATAAAAATATAATCTCCAAACACAAGATACATTGTTCTGTTCTTTTCCTGGTCTTCTTTCCTTTTTCTAGTGTACATTCTCTGTGGCTGCTTATTGCTTATCCTTCCTGTTCTTCAGTTCTCCACCTGTGCCTTCTTTTCATGCATCTACCACACTGTATACTCTGAAAAGAATTTCCCTCTTTCAGTCCAAACATACACTAGGATCTGCAATGTCAGTAAACCATCCAGAGTGTCTGATCAAAATATTTTTACTATAGTTTTTCACAATTTAAAAAATTTGGCAGGACCAGAGAGAATCTGGTAACAGCAATGGTACAAGCTACTCTTTGCCAACTGTCTGCTGTGTAGCAGGCACAGTGCAATCTCTTTTGCTCATATTAACCCACTTAGTCTCCCAACAAATCAGGAAGTGCCAATATTAAGGTGCCATGTTATTCCCATGCTGCAGAAGAGAGCGTTGAGATCTGGAGGAGTTGAGTAATTTATCCAGAGACCCAGAATTACAGTGGTATGAGCTGAACCCAGGTCAAAAGGTCCATAGACCTTGCTCAGGAAGGAAATAGTCCCAGGCCACCTGCCATCTATAGAAACACATTCTCACTTGTATTCAGAAGAGTCTCCATTTTCTGTGGACTCTTCCTCATTGAGCTAGCCTTAGTCTATAGGCCAAGGACTGCGGCCATAAGGATAAACTGGACATGGNTCTAAAAGCTATGGACAGTGCAGAAGATAAGGTAGTTACACAAACAGCTATGGTACAAAGAGAACACAAGAAAAAGAAAGAAGTAGGAATTTGGAGTCATTTCTGCTGCCTGGGGGGGATTAGTGGGTTTTGTAGACCATAGTTGAGTAGGTTGAAGCCAAAATTTCTTTCCCAGATTGCCATATAAGTTTTAAACAATGTGAAATATGGAACTTTCTTTGTGAACACTTGCTTTAGGCCTTGGCTTTGTCCCCTTTCCTTCTGTAAGGTTTTTCTCATGTTGAAACNCAGGAATTTCTTCAGAGGCCCTGCCTTATATAACTAGGCCTGGCCTCCCAGCAGGGAAAGNGGGGCCNTTCTCACCAGGACAGGGCTCCAGGCTCTGCAGAATGTATGACCAGGCCAGCATTGGTGCCTACCAGGCATTGGCACCTGCTCCAATGCCTGGTAGGAAGAAAGCAATCTTTGAGGAAATGTGCCTCCATATCTCATCACTGTGTGAGGCCCAAGAAGTTGAAGTTTTATATTTAGTGTATCACTTATAATTGTGGAAATTGTATTTTTAGCTTTGAGCCAGCCCAACTCATTTTTATTAAAGAAGTTAGTTCTTGAGAGCACAATTTTTTTCCAGAATTATCACCAGAGAGAAAAACAAAACAAAACAAAAATCTCCAACTTCGTAGGACAACTATGGAGCTCTAATGAAGTACATTATCAAGAGACAGTGTCATGAAACTGGACGGCAAAGGGAGGGGTTTTGGACAAAGGGCTGCCACCTGTTGAGATGGATTAAACCAGGATTTGGGCAAAAGAACACTATTGTAACAATGAAGAAATATGAGTGAAACTTGGTCCCGGCTACGTACCCAATTTTGGAATGTAGTTATTAGCCCGCACACTGTGACTCAGAGCAGAAGACATGGGCCTTTTCTGTAAAAGTGTTAACACACAGCAAGACTGGATGATACAAAACTGGAATGGAGCCAAACTTGGTAACATTTCATTCTCTTTCCATCTTCACTGTAAGAGACTGACTAGGAAGAAGCATAGAGTAGCATTTTCCAGGACTGACATGTGAGTGACTGGGGCAGCTTTGGAGCCAGCAGAGCACCTGGCAGTTGTCTCTGGAGGAGAAGAGGGGACTTCAGGAGTGACGGCGTTGAGACACACCTGCAGACTTAGGGCCTCAGGGTGACTGACTTGGCTCTAAAGAAGAGATGAATTATGGACTTTAGCTTGCAGTCTTGCCACCAACTTAGCATCAATCTTTTTGTCTCAGGATTTTCATGTCTGGGAATGTAGCTGTGAATGTATCAGAGACCTTAAAGTTACTTTTAAAGTTATTGAATTTAAAAACTCCAAAAATTTCAGCTTCAAATACTAGGAGAATCTTCATAAACGCACAACAGGGAACTGATTCGGGCAGTCCAAAGACACTNGCAGTTGAAGCTGAAGAGGTGTCTTGCATCTCCCTGTAAAGCTAGCCAGCTCTCAAGAGTCTAAATTGTTTATTAATGATTATTACTCTCTGTGTGTACATGGTGTGCCACAGCATGTGTGTGATCAGAGGTCAACTCTCAGGAATCTGTTCTCTCCTTCCACTGTGGCCCTGGCTGTTGAACACCGGCCATTAGGCTTGCACAAGCAGCACCCATACCATTATCACCCCATCGGCCCCCTCACAGTTCAAAAACTGTTTGTGCTGTGACTTGTCTCTTGTTCTTGCTCTCTGCCCATTCTCTAAGAGGAAACAATATTACCCCACACCTTGCAACATCAAAATTTTTGTATTATTAAAACAGATTTAATTTTCTGGAAGACACTTACATAGGACCAATCCACATCCTAGCATTTACTGAGAATGTACTATGTTCTAAATGTGACGCTTGTGAAAGCATATAAAAACCAACACAGGTCAGAAGGGACCCCAAGAGACTCATTGTATTCTTAACAGCAAATAAGCTGAGAGACAAAGCCATTGATTCTAGTCAAAGGTGGATTCCTTTGTACCACCCTGGGTCTGCCCTTGAGCTTGTTTTAAAAACTCCAGTGACAGTGACCCTTCTATCCCTGAACAGTGACCCCTTCCAATTTCTGGCATCACTTGGTTCTAGACATGACAGATTTCAGTGTACAGTTAGTCACAACCCAGGGTGAGTCAGGCACAGAAAGTGCTGAGCCCTGTGGAAAATCCAAGTCCTGCATGGGCTCTGTCATCACTGTTGGCTGCTATGTTCAGAAAAGGATAATTGCCAAGACTGCGTTCTCTCTGTAAGTATACAATTATTAACAGTGGTGTCACACAAAAACTACCAGCAGCTAACAATGTCTTTTTCAATGGATTAAAAAAGTTTCAATTGTCAAAAGCTGTAGTACATCACAGTCTACAGATGTATGTATACACTGTGGAGTGGCTACTTCAAGCTCATTAGCATCCATCCTCTCATATACTTATAACTTTGTGGTGAGAATTTTTCAAATCTACTCATAATCTTCAAGTGTCTATGACTGTGTTGCTTAGGTTTTTGTCAGCTTCTCATAAGCTTGGTTATTTTAGGAGAGGGACCTCACTTGAGAAAACGTCTTCATCAGATTGGCCTATAGGCCAAGTCTGGGGGGCATTTTCTTGATTAATGATGGATGTGGGAAGGCCTACCCCACTGTGTACAGTGCCACCCCTGGGTAGTGGTCCTGACTGAGGAAGCTGTGGAGAGTAAGCAAGTAATTAGCATTGCTTTAGGGTTGGACTGTGATCTGGAAGTTGTAAGATGAAATAACCCTTTCTTCCTTCAGGTTGGTTTTGGCCAATGTTTTATCACAGCAACAGAAAGCAAACACAATGACATTACCATTAACTATAGTAATCACTAGTTGACCCTTTCCCTCCTACATAAAAAACTGCATGCCATCCTCAACAATGGATCAAGTTAATCTTGTCTGGTGCTTCCAATTTTAGCACATGTGTAGCAAAAGCATGTACTAAACTGTGTGAGGCACTATGTGCCACATACTAGCAATTCCTGTGTAGTACCTCTCAGATAATACTGTATGCAGTATGAAACTTTAAAAGTAATCAATTTTGATAGGAGTCACTCATATATATAAACACATATACACATATAATCTGTGTAACCATCCTTTAGAATGAGTCCTACCCCCCGCCCTCCACAAAGATCCATACAGCACCAGAGCTAGGTTCTGGCCCTCCAAGTGATGCCACAGTCCCAGTCCTGGGTGCTTTGTGAGACTGTATCTCCTGTAAATCCTCCCTTCTCTATAACTATGTACTAGCTCTTTCTCATCCTTAGCTCTAAAACAAATGGCAGAAGCAGAGGGAGAGAGGCACACATGTTAGAGTCAGCCTGGTGGCCATGAGCAAAATCTATATTTAAGGGAGCCAAATGTGTACTAAATAAACTACTGCAGGTGAGGTGGTTTCAGATAGACACAGCATTTGGATCCACAAAGACTAAGGGAAAGTAAGGGGAAAACTCTAAAAGGGGAAAACAAAACAAACCTTTGACCTTGGAAATCTCTTCCAGTCCTTCTGTAAAACCGCACTCTTCTTGGAACACTTGGATGTCTCCTACTGTAGCCAACTGTCAGATGACATTATAAAAACAGTGGCCATTTTCTGCACTCGAATCACGTCTCTCAACATTGCAGGATGTCCAAAGGTATGTATGGCAGCTGGAGCTTAGACAAGTCAAAGGGCAGCACTGACAGAGGAGCCGGGCAGGGCAGCAGTCGGGCTGGGCTTGACCTAGAACTAACCGCCTTTGCTTCTGTCATGGCTGGTGGAATCACTGGATGCTTTTTCCCATCTTCAAATTGGAAACAGCTCTAGCATTTTATTTGTTCCAAAGNAGAATTTAAAAACATCCAAAACATTATTCTCATGCAAACATAATTATGTGCTGGAGATTCATTTAATTCACCGAGAGAANCAGCAAAACAATGAAGTCATGGCGTAGAGCATTAGAAAAAACTGGGTAGGAACTGAAGAATGAACATTGGATGAGTCTCATATTAGACCTAAGATTGGTTAATATCCTGCAGAGCAATATAGCCAGAACCTTGGGTTAGAGTTTCTACCAGCAGAAATAATTTGCATGTCTCCTGGACAAAAAACAATACTAAATGTTAACAACAACTTCACTGACTTTGGACCTTAGTAAACAATAAACAGTGTGTGAAGTAAAGGTTGAAGTCTCTAGGCACTTCCTCAGTGGGGTAGTTAGACATGTTCCTGTGTTCCAACAAAAGGGCATGGAGTCATCTTCAGTCTTAATTTCCAGTGTCTGACAACTTTCCTGATACTTATGCATAAAAGAAATAACACTGGTTATACAAATGCTTATGGGGGAAAGTGAAACACCCAATGCCATACCACCAGAAAACACAAATTACTGGCACTTAATACTTATTTCTTCAGATTTTTTTTTCTTTGTACAAAAAGGTCAGAAATGGTTACAGGTTTGTGTTTTGTTTGTTTTTAAAAGATGGACTAATACTTTCAAACTACAATATAACCTACTTTCTTTCGTCTTATAGAAACCCGAGTCTGGGTTAATATGAAAGATCAAATATACACATATAATTTCTCTTGAAATCCCATCACAATTGCAGCTGAACAGTGAGGGCCCATTTGGAAAAGAGAATCAGCAAAGGAAACAAGCAATGAGATTGTGGGAATTTGAAAATAGGTGAACAAATTTAGGTGACCCGAGACAGCTTTGAACCCTGAGCCACAGCAGAGGAAGTTGGGAACATCTGATCCCTACAATGGCCTTAAGCTTGGCAGCTCCATAGACTTCTGGGACTTTGTTGGAAGGGTACTAAAGTCCTAATTAAACATTCTAGAGGAGCAGGGGCCCAGGTCTCCTCTGGGTGAACCTCCTCACCCAAACCAGAAGCATGGGCTTCATTTCCTCCATCCAGCTTTCTCAAGCCTGACAGTCCTGAAGCTCTGACAAGGCAGTTCTTTGCAAGGAGGGAGGGTTGACCTGTCATCACTGGATATCTAACACCCCTGCCCTAGGCACTGGGCTGCTAGTATCTGGCCCCCTGTATTTCCATCTTGAAACCAAGAATATCTCCAGATACTGCCAAATGTCCCCTGGAGAGCAAAATTGTCATAGTCTAGAGATAGTAAATCAGAGGAGGGTGTCTGTGTAGGGAAACGCCATGTTTTCTGTGAGTCTGGGCACAAAAGGGAAAGGGGAAATGAGGCCCCTGAACACAGAAAGCAGACACTTTGGCACTTTCCCTTCTCACTCAGCATCCAGAATGTGATCACCAGAACTTTCGTTCAGGCAGGAGATTAGATGCCGATTCTCTAGAGACTTCACTAGCCCCTAGTGAGAGAGTGAAAACTACTAATACACCCTCTTAAATCACCCTTCACTCAGGTCTGTAGGAGAGGCCCACACTGTACACTTAGCTTCCACTCAGAGGCTAACCCTCCATTGGTAACTACAAATGGCCAGTCAAGATCAGCAAGGAAGTCTCTAAACAGAAGATTAAAAATCCAAACATGTTATCAGGGAGAACCTGGAGTTGGCAAAATATACAGAAGAGAATGTAAACCGTGGCAATGCTCGGGAAAGGCAAGCTGTAAAAGCTTGTTCTGCTATGCACACCCTCTGGTGAAGAGCATCACCCCAGTTCTCAGGGGCTGTGCACCCTTGCTGCGCTACGAATTCAGCTGCTTTACTGTTGGCTTGAAGTGGATTGAGGGTGACTCTGGAACCTCCTGAATATTCCACAATAATGTATCAGATAATGAAGAGGAGGCAGGAGGGCAAAAGATATGGTAAGCCAGGACAAACTAAAGCCAGAAAGTTTATAGTAAAAACTTTTTTTTTTTTTGAGACAGGGTCTTACACTTAGCCCAGGCTAGCCTGGAACTTATCAGTAGACCAGGCTGTCCCTGAACTATATGCCATTCTCCTACCTCAGCCTCCCAAGTGATGCGATGACAGGTGTGTACCACCATGCCCAGCTACATGGTTTCTTTTACTAATGTATTTGGCTAGAACAAGGGAAACTGGATGTTTTTTTCTGGTCCATGTCACCTGGCTATGGAAGTAAGTGTGTGAAGAAGCTCGCACATCAGCTGCAGTGGCCACCTGACTCTGCATGTTGACCACGAGAACTCACAGCACGGCTTACTGGGAACTACTCTGGCTATCCTACAAAGCAGATGGAAGATGAGGGCAGGCTTTCTAGTGACTCTGCTAACAAAGGAAGAGCCTGCATGAAGCAAAGGCTAAAGAGCAGAGGAAAGAGAGAAGATTCCTTTTTTAAAAAAACGGAGTTCCTCTATAAAGAAAACAGTAAAGAAGCTTTGACATAGATGAATTAGCATCAAATGCATCACTCTGTACTTAACACATAGGGGAAGAAAAGGGAAGTGGAGTAGATTTCCTCAGAACAATAAGAAATTGGGCTTGGCTTTCCCATCCAGGTTGTGCCAGTTAAGTCATGCATGTGTCCTGATTCAGAAGAGGTAGGGGTACTCATTTGGGCCAATCTGGTCACTTAGTTGCTTCACGTTGCCTAATTTATTCTACTTACTTTGTTTTGAGGGACCATAAAATATGTTGAGTCTAGCTCATTATTCCAGCTGCCCACAGTTGAATTGTGAGATCTGTTTAGCATGTTTCTGGGAAGGCTAGCTTTTTCCAGCAGCCCCCTTACCTCCAGGTCAATCAGTAGTGCTGGGCCCTCAACTATAGCACTATACTCCAGAGATGCCAAGGAAAGAAAATGCCTGAGATCAGGAAGAAAGTTGGTTGCCATGGGCCCAAAGCAAAGGCCTTAGCAGTGTTTTTAGCAGTATGATTCTGTTGTCATCTTTGATGATCATGACATTGGCTTGAGGTAGGAGTTAGTAATAATTACAAAGGAAGAATAAGGGGAAAAGAAAGAAATCAGTGACAGTAATAAAATATTTATACAATTCATCTTTGAGGGAAAGAAATCTCAAGTAGACAAGGGGATAACTGTTAACTTAGTAACTGCATTTGTGTTGGGGGTATAGACAATGGGAAGCAGACTCTTTGTATACTGGTTACTGACTTGTCTGGAACAGAATATATTCATATACAAGTGACATGAAGTATGATAGATAGCAGATAGACAGCAAAGGGCAAACAGGGTCAGTACAGGACAGCTGCCATAGTGGAAGAAGTCTCCACCAGAATTTCCCTCATACTGTAGCTAAGGGACTCCAGAAAGCAGCAACTTAGCCCCAACCATGGGTTTTATACCCAAGGGAGGAAGTGACATGTTAAGATAAATCACTGAGGGGCATCCTGTTTGCAGGCGGACTGGAGCAGAACCCAGGGTATTCAACCAGTCCCTCAGCTCAGGATGCTGTACTCCAGTAGTCTAGGTATTTCTTAGAGCTAACAACTGAGAAAAAGAAGGGATCCAGATGAATCCAACACCAACTGAGTGAATGCTAAGCATGCGAATACATCGAAGAAGTTATGGTTTGAATGTGGAATATCCCCTGTAGGTTTATGCGCTTGAACACTTGGTCCCTAGCTGGTGTCACTGCTTCAAAAAGTTACAGAACCTTTAGGAAGTAGAATCTTGGAAATTCTTTCCATTAAGAGATTTCAATATGGTCATAAGTCAGTTAGAGGTTTTATAATAGTTATAAAAAATGATTAATGGATTTTTTTTTTACCATCTATCAGCATGGGATGCCTGATATATGATGTTGGATAATGTATATAATCTGTTACCATGCAACCAATCACCCTTTGAAATTGATGGCTTGGACAACTCACATCTTTTTAAACTTTAAAAAGGATTTTAATTATGTATACGTATGTGTGTCAGCATGTAGGTGTGTGCACTTGAGTGCAGTGCCCACAGAGGTATTGGATTCCCACTGGAGCTAGAGTTATAGGCAGTTGTAAGCAGCCTGGTATGAGGTGCTGGGAACCAAACCCAGGTCCTTTGCCAGAGCAGGACACTCTCAACCCAAGACATCTCTCCAGCCCAGACCTCTCCCAGTTTATTTGCTCACAACCCAGTGGGCTAGCAATTTGGGCCATGTCAGTTGGGTGGTTCTCCTACTAGTGGCTGTGCAGGGTTGTTCACACAACCTGCAGCCATCTGCTGGCTCCACTCAGAGCTGCTTGTATATGAGTACTCAGCTGAGAGGGAGTTCTTTGGTTGGACATGGTGTTGTCCTCCCACAGGCTCCCTGAGCTGCTTCTAGCCAGCAACACATCCCATGAAACAAGAGGAAAAAGCAGACAATGGTAGTGTTATTTAGCATGTTCAAAAGTAGTTATGTTTTAAGGTGACACATTTGTAATTATTTCTTCTTTGCTAATTGTTAAGGTAATGTGCTTATATTTCTTCCAAAATAGGAAATAAACTTAAAGAAACCAAAAGTGTTTTCCAAGACTCAAAGGGAACCATGTTGGGAATAACAATCTGTCCAATGAGCCAAGGCCAGGATCTTGTATCTGAGAGTTGAGTATCCAGCCCCTGAGTCATAACCCCCCCCATCACCTCCCTATTGGACACATGGAGCTTCCAAACTACAGACAAAGGCTCCTTTTCAGGGCTCCATGTCAAACCCTCCCACTCTAAGTTCCACCTGCCTGAACTGTCCCATCACCTCATTGTCCTATAATGCTGAAAGATTCTTTTTTCAATGACACTAGCTCTGTAGAGACTCATAGAGCATGGCAGGGATGTCTGAGGAATTTTTGTGAGAACCAGTTACAATTCTGAGCCTTGGTTTCAAGCATGTTCCA